>OY856186.1:52368529-52538529 GCA_963693315.1 Diogma glabrata
TATCTGCACCGTGAACGATTAATGTTAATTGAACGGATCACTGCAATGAATAATGACCGATATTTCAATTAGGAATTGAATCATCGTTCGTCAGTCACTAATCTTTGAAGTATTAATGAAAATTTTTTATGTGTAATACTTCTTTTACAATAGTTCAATAATAAACACACACAGTTTATAAATAATAAAAAACAATTATTCTGAATGGAATAGAAAAATCAAAAAACCTTCGTAAAAAAATAAAACAAAAAATAAATCAAACAAAAGAAGAAAGAAAACTGAAAACTTGTTTTACTTAAAACGAACGACCCGTTCAAAAACTGAGGAACAAATCCAAAAACAATTGCTAAAAATAGTTGCTCATTCCTTTTTGTTCAGAATGAACGACTTATCTAAAAAGAAAGACCGATACAAAAAGAACGACCAATTTAAAAGCAAATCGGATTCGTTCTTGCAAAAATGATTGCTTATGAAATAGATAACGAAGTGTTTAGTATTTTTTTCAAATAATGATTGCTAAGCAAAAAAACAGTTTCAGGTGCTATTGACTGCATGGTTGCTATAATATAGATTTAATTTAATTTTTATTAATTTAGTTATAGAAAAAAAATTTATTGTTTTAACTAAACTTGAACATTAAATTACTTATCATAGCAAACAATTTTTTTTTATTATCTTTTTCTTTCAATCTATGGAGGATGAGGATTTTTCTTGAATGTCAATAACAGAATGATTAGTTAGACTAGCGGTGGTCGCAGTAGGTTGTAAATTAGAATCGGTTAAGTATTGTTAGTAAACGGTGGCGTAAAGTAATGGTTGAATTGTGGTTTAAAAACAAATTACATTAATGAGAAACATATTTTGTTTAATTATAAAGAGCGATATCACGCCAGTGGTGTACTTTTTAATTCACATATTCATGCTCTTTCCAAAATGTTTTTGGTTAGTTTTTTTGCAACATTTTAGGTGCTATGATCTCGATTTCATAGGGATAGTTGCTTTTTAATAAGGAGATGGTTCTTGACTTATTAACTAGACTATTTTATTTGCATTTTTTGTGGTGGCCGTTTAAACGATGACCGACGCTTTCGAATCGGTTAGTGCAAATGAACGATGCATTCAGAACGGATTATTGTTTTGGTTGATGTTGCCTATCTTTAGTTTATAGATCTTTAGTTAAATCCCTAAAATGGGATGAGAATTAAAATGAGCACCTTACACTCCCCTCCCGTCTCTTTTTCCGAATTCGAACCGAATCAAGATCTTTCATTTTCAAGTAAACACAGATTATATCAAAGTTATATCAAGATCTCATGCGTTTGCGTCACTCGCCGACGCACCCACACACTCCATCGTCACCTCTTCTCTCTTTGGCTTTATAAACCCATGCTTTAAGTGGTTAACGTTGGATAGAAGAAGCCACAATTTGCTGTCTAACATTTCTGTAAGACATGAGCCGATTTAGCACACATCCAACACCAGAAGTGCCCAGTTGATCCTCAACCTAAGTAATTTTTCCTATTCTTTGATTAAATTAGAATATATATAGTGATGAAACACTGTACCGCAACCAAAAAGATGTATTGCTTCACACCTAATAACTCACAGTAGTGAGCCAGTTAGAGGATTTATTGCAATTCTATCTACTTTAAGTGTTTCAGAATATGGAGAGGATTAAATGTAGACGGGTGATTTCCGCCAATACGATATGCCCTTGTCTCTTTATCTTAAGAGTCAATGTTTCACATTTTTTTAGGTTAACTGGAATCTCTTACTTCAATTGACATCCGTCTTCTCCAACCAAAAGTTTTTGAGGAACACTCTATTTTTGCGCTCTTTTGATTGAACATACAAATTAATTTTCTCGATGGATATTAAACCCGAAGTATTGTTTCAGACCTTAGACCATTTCTCATTACTCTCGTCCCTCATATCATACCGGCTTCTTTATTACCTTCATTTCCTGCATGATCAGGTATCTAGTACACTATTAATATGTTACTATCATCAATCTGTGGAGTAGATCACTATTTTGAATGTAAAAGTATATTCGCCCACTGGCTTGATGTAAGCTTAGATGTCCGATAAGATAACAAATGACTTGTTCGAACGTTTTCTCCGGTTGAAAATATGTGCATCTTTCAATTGCGAGAATGTCACCCTGGAAATACACTAAAGTAAGTGTCCATTGATTCGGAATATTTAATTCTTGGTCCAAAAATGCTCTTGCTCCGACACATATCTCGGTTTTTGAATTGTGCGTACCTTTTGATAACATCATTGCTCAGAAAATACATCGTGGATGTATTCCTCGGAGCAGAGGAGTAGTGGAGCAGTGTCACTTTGCTTTATTTCTCAACTTCGATGCGTATATTATATTATATCGAAGTTGAAATCTTTATCAATGCTGACTTTTTAAAGCAAGTTATGGATTAGCACTGAAAAGTCACGGCTGAGGTTTAGTGTCGATGTTCTTCGCTTTGCATAACCCTTTCAAGCTTAATCTAAGAATGGCATTTATGGCTCTGTTCTTGACCTTAAAGTCCAATGGGATCAGTCGAAGTCCAATGCGATCAGTCATGACGAAGTAGGATATATTCCATTGCCTGCGTTATACAGATTTCAGCAAGTTATCGAGAATAGTAATAGTCATAATCTTTTTTGTAAGACTGAGATTAGTCCGTCCACTCCCGGTAATTTGTATGGCTGGAAGTGCTTATATTCCGTTTAATATGGTCTTCGTAGTTAAAAAGCAGCCACTAACTAGTTCTCTGGGCTTAGACTTATATTCCAATCATTTCTCATGTTTGTTACGCGTGGAATAATCCCAACCAGAAATCGCGTTTCCAGAAGAAAATTAGGTTCCTCGTCTGTCGTAAACGCCCCATAAGGTATTCTGAAAGAAGACTTGATCTCAATGCCGTCTTTTGCTAGAGCTATATGCCGTCCATCCCCCACATGTGTTGTGGCGATGTTTTCAAAGAAGGTGCTAAAGCTTTTTCGTTTAGTCCTTCTATATCTTTGATATACGTGGTTCCCCGTTGCCGGTTTACCAAATTCTATGAAAAAGCTATTGTGTTTTGATGATTGTTCGGTTCTGTTCCCTTACAACTAGTTTCAGGGCTGTGTAGTGTTTAACAGTCTCTACAACTGTTACTTGCTGCAGGTATTGCCATTATAGATATCTGGAGGAGTTGACTCGTTTGAACTCTCTGTTTCCGCTGCAAGAAACCCTTTAGCTCAATCAGGTCTAATCACTAATCACAGGTCTATGTTCATCTATCGTACTAAGGCTTTCACCAATTTTTTATAGCTATAACAACCACTTTTCTGAACTGCCTATAACGATCCAACAGCTTTTGCTCTTATACCAATTATTTAGATATTTTGCTGTTGCTTTTAGTTCACATAAATACCACGTTTAAAGCGATATAGCAAATTAGTGGATGTAATTTATATCTCTTTTCTAAACACCTTAAGAGCTTTTAAGATCTTGCAACTAATTTGATATCACGGTTTACTACATATAAATTATTTTTATTTTAACACTGAATAATGTAATAACACCAGATTTTAATTAGTAAAAATAGGTTGATAGTGAATTTATTCACTACAACTGCCAATAAAAACTAATTTATAATTATAAATACGATATTTTAATTTTCCAAAATTTAATTTTTTGATTTTCACTTTTTTCGATTTACACTATATCGCATTTCGTATACAATTGTTATTACCACTTCTTGAGAACATCACGTTCCGTAAACAACTGTTTTTCTGCAAAATGAACAGTTTGAATACGATCTTAAAATGCTTTAGAAAAGCAATTCTATAAAATTTTTCTAATAGATTGATTACAAAGAAAAATCATATAAATTTTATAAAAAAGTAAAGCAAAAAAAAATTTATCACAATGAATGAACGAATGAACGCATAACATCTCTTGAAATCAATAGTTATGAAGGCCAAAATAACTTCAATCAAATCAAGATGCTAAAATTTTTCAAAAAATGTACAACATGGTAAAAAGTCTGCAACTGCTTTTAATCTTTAATAACCGTTTTTGTAAGGCAGGATCAAGAAGGCATTGTTCAGATTTCAGGAGATTAATTCTCTCCCTTCAAATTCACAATTTATCAAATTTTGAAAATAATTCAGAATAATTTTTTACTTCTTTTTTAGAACGCAAAAATGATATAGTAATTGTTTATTCAAATTTCATTATGAATATCTGACATGCTAACAAACAAAATATAGGTCAATGACCTGCTGACCATTATTCATTCTCATAATATTTGCAAAATACGTATTTCAGTTTTTTGAAACCACTAAAAAACAAATGATTAAATTTCGGTAGAAAAAGGATTGACACTAATTTCCTTCATGATGCCTTGATTGTAATAAGTAATAACTATGATTTGAATCGAGTATCCGTTCGATAGAAAGAGTTGAACAACTTTTGACCCGTATACAACAACACACACTGACACATGCATACAGATAAAAATAGCCTAAATAGCTTCAGAAGCTCTTAAAACGAGAAGGTCTTAAAATTCCGAAAATCAACCCAAATACAAAAACTTCCCATTATGAAGTTAAAAATTCGGATAAAACAAGCGAGTCTTGAAATTGGCTTGGTGCAGAGGGTACATTGCGGGAATATTTTTATGTTTTGTAATCAATTTGAATTATTATTTTTAACGAAATTATGGTTTTGTTGGGCAAGAAAGAGGGATAAGAGAGATGAGGGATAAGAGAGATAATGTAAATTTCTCGCAATCGTAAATTGTTTTTTCGGAAAATTGATGAAAAACTACAGTAATACAAAATTATTCACTCCAAAATATTAAATAATGTGACTTGGGTACCGTCATTCAAAGAACGACAAATTTTTCATCTCTTTAAGAAAATTAATTTCTAAGTTCACATCACATCACTGAGAACCATTTCATCTTGAACCACTAATGATTCAAAACTAGTTTGAAGAAAATTGCTTCAAAAAATCAGAGACCAACTCAATTTTTTTTTTCAAATAAATTCAATACTAAGAACCCAGATGCCGAATCAGGTTATTTCAACATTAAACAAAATCAATTTCGTCTAGACTAAATATAACCAAAAACGTAAGAAGATAAAAAAATAAACCTCGTTGTTCTTATTAATAGGTAAAAAAATCAACACAAGAAAAAACAAACATTTTAAAATTAATTAAAATTAATCAAAGAAAATTTCTTTTTCCCATAAAAACCCAAACAATATTACAATTTCATAAAAACAAACTCATTTTCGTAAAACTAACAACATTCTCGGTACTGGCAAAATAACAAATCATATAATCATTTTCATCAAACAAAAAAAAAAAAAATAATTAACCAAACAATAATTTCTTAAAGTAAAACAAAACCTTTTAACAGTGTTTTGTTAATTTCTTAGATAAATATAAAACAAATAACAAAAAACTGAAAAGATTTTATTTATTGAAATAAATAAAAGGAAAACATTAAACAAAAAAGAAACAAAAATTCGAAACTTAATTTCCCAAGAATTATTATTGTTTTCTCTTCATTTTTTTATTTTTCTTTCAATTTAATTCCCATTTAGCTATTCGTTTTTATTTCATTCATTGTTGGACTTTTGTTGGTTTTTATTTAGATGAAATTTTTTATTTTCGAATTCTTTGAAAAATAAGTGGTGACCCCGAAACTATTCAATTTATTTTTGCAAGCTTCTTTTGTTTTTTTTTATGTCCAGGTTTGTAGGAAAATTAATAGTAAAGAAACATGAGACAATCAAGAAAAGACGAAATTGGATAAGGAATAAAAAAAAAACAATAAAAGAAATAAAATGTTTGTTTACAAAGATTTTTGAACATGGTTGCTATATTGTTATTCTTTTAATTTGCTCCAATTTTATTTTTGTAAGTGTTAAATATAAATAGTTGTAGTACGTGGAAAAATAAATTTAAATATTTTCATGTAATTTATAAAGTTAGTGTTTTATTTATACAAGAATTTTATTTTCTGTTCCAGAACAAAAAAATAATATAATGAAGATGGTTTAGTTTTGTAATTATCTACCTCTATCAAGTTAAGTATGTACATACTTGCTTGCTTCTTGTTTTTTAACGATAAATTTATGGCTGTGACAAATATAATTAACAAAATTGCAGACAAATTTAAGTAGGACAGTTGATAAACAGGTTGTGAGTTTCTAAATGGTTTGTTTTGTTTTCGAAGTACGTCAACAAAACATGGGTTTCACTTAGACGGTGGTGAAATTACAAAATGTTGAAATGGTGTTGTGCTTTACATTTACAGAAAAATATCGATATATCGAATAACGATATCGGAATGATAATATATCGATACTATCGATATATCGGTTTTATAAATATCTTTTATATCGATATTTTTGCTATATACACTTTATTTAAGCCATTTTGCGTTACATAATGCCCTCCATTATTGTTTTATAAATAAATAATATTATATTATAAATAAATTTGAAAAATATAAACATAGCAATCCGGCTACAGGCAATTTCGAAATTTTAAAGAAAGTCATCCACGTACAGCTTTGTAAATATTTTGACAGTTAGTTTTTTTGAAAACCCAAAATAATTGTTTTTTCTTGCAAGTCAGATGATTTTGGGTTGTGTTTAAGTTGTTTTTACTATATGGTAAGTTATTTAAATTATTATTTTGATATTCTAGTACTATACAAATAATTTTTTTAGGATAGATTTAACTACAAATCTCACACGCAGGCGGCATGTGTGCCAGGCATAGAAAATATTATGTGGTTATATGTGCGAAAAAGTAGAATTTTCGTTTATTTTATTTATTGTATCGATATTTATATCGGTAGTTATCAATCTATCGAATAGCGAACGATATTAGCATGATAACATATCGACATATCGATAATATTGATATATCGATATATACAATATCGAATTATCGACATTATTGATATATCGATATTATCGATAAAATGATATATCGTTAAAACGATATATCAATATTATTGACATTATTGATAATATCGATATTATCGATAATATCGATATATCGGTTTTATCGATATTTTCGATAATTTTTTAAATATCGCCCAGCCCAGTTTTGTGTCTGCAATTTTCTGAATATAAGTTAAGGCAATATGGCATAAATGCATGTTTCGTCTTACAATATATCTAAAAGCATCGAAATTATTTTTCCTAAAATATAAGTATGTACATAATACATTTTCTTATTTCTTTGGTTTTATTCGAAATGAATGAAAGTTTAAACAGTTAGAAAAACAATAAAAAAAAACAACTTTTGTTTTGTTTTTTTGGGAATGGTAAATAGTTTGTATGGAAAGATTTGGTAGGGGGTTTTGTTGGAGCTTGTAAATTTGAAATATATTGATGTAGAATGCTCAATTTTTCATGGTTTATAGAATGAACGTGTATCTACTAAATGGTGTAAGTTTAAGTAAATTAATCTCAAAAATGATAGAACAACACGACTTTTAAACAAAAAAAATGTGTTTTGGGCTAGACTTGAATTTTGAATAGATATTGAATTTATTAAGAATTTTTGTGAGTAATTAAACTCAAGTAACTAAGAAAATAATCTGTATTTTTTAATTCGAAAGTATATTTTGGTTATTTTTCTACTCCTTTCTCTTATACGTTATACGTTACGGTTGGAATTTGAACCTATACATCATCCGTGCCATGGTTCGAATCCTTTGGTTTTATGTAAATTAAACTGGCGTAGTGGATAGCAATTCTGCTAAAGGATTCGAATCATCAACACTTACGAGGGATAGCCTATATAGGTTGGCATTTCAACCAAAACAAGTATAAGAAAAATGAAGATTATTTCCTTAGTTACTTGAGTTTAATTACTCACAAAACTCCTTAATAAATTTAATATCTATGCAAAATTAAAGGCTAGTGAATAAAAAATTCTAAGCCACAGAATAAACAGAAATACATTCAAATAAAATTTATCAAATTTAAATTTAAAAGACTCAATTATTTTTAAAAGTAAAGTATTGCGTTTGAATAAAATTAAAATCATTTACTGTCCATTGAGTGGAGAAACCCTTGATCGTTCAGCTCAATTATACAAGATTCGCTCCCGAATAAGAAAAAACCGCTGAAGCATAATGTGGTTCAGTACAATTTGTGTGCACGCAAACGTACTTTTGTTTCCAATAACATCGTCTTCGAAACTACGTTTTGAGTGACGCCGGAAAGCAGCTAAGTGGAAAATTAACTCCCAAATTTGTGAAAGCCAAAGTTATCAGGTTAGTTGGCAACGCATAATACGAACTAGGGACGTGATTTCCAGACAACGACAAATATAACATTGCAAAGACGTGCTTCATTATGGAGTATGCTTTCCGCTAGTTCTCCTTTCATTTCATATTGTCCGAAAAGTCCGTCCCAATTTTTTTACATATTGGATGTCTAATTCCCAAATTTTTTACATACGACTACCATTTCGCTGTTTTTTTTTATGATTCTTTTAGTCTTCTCTTTTCGTCCTGTCCTGTAATAAGCAAGATATTTATTGTCAACCTTACTTTAATTCCCGGTCCTCTCTACATATAGTGATATACTATAGCGTAATTCGAAACGTAACAATTTGTGTTGCGACATTTGACAATTTGTAACAATTATCTCTCACGAACATTGTTGTAGAATACCAATGAACATCAACATTAACAGGAAGTTTAATATTTTTATCTGGTGAAATATAACGAGCAATTACAGGAAAATTGTCAATCACCACAGTATTCCAAACTTGTATACGTGTTTTTTCCAGCATGTTCAAAATGTTGTAGTAGTACGACCACATTTATCAAAAAGGACACCAAATGATTATACGGTAATATAAGACTAGCAAACTTGTGACTAAAAGCTGCTTTTCTTAGCTCTACCCAGGTAAAGGCATTACGACCTGCAGCATTCGTGGCAAGAAAAAAAGCATCTGAATTATATTATTTGATATATTCAATAGGAAAATATATGAATTTTTCAAATCTTGAATTCTGGATAAACCACTAACTAAGGTGACAATGACGACAGGTTTCACAAAACCTTCCGCTGTCTTAAAAAAATGAATGAAACTCTTCGACATTAATGTTTTAAAGTCATTCGCATGGGTATTTGCAGTTGATGAACTATGTTTACCACTTTTAATTCCAATAAATATTGGCCCTAAGCAACTTACAGCATTTTCATTTTCAGATGGTCCCTAGAACTAATAGCAATGCTAGCATACACAGCAGGTATTAGTTTGTGTCGTTCTGCTTTAACCCATTAGTGGTCAGGCAAAGTGACTCGATACGCCATGTGCATTTACATTTTTCTTTTCTATTTGCGGCTATAATATACCAATGGGTGCACGTGCTTTGTCATCTTAAGATATAAAAAAAACTTGAGCGGAGCTAAGAATAGAAGATAGGCTCTCTATTAACGGATTGTGTTGGCTGCTTATTGTTTATGTTTTTATGGACATAGCTTTTTTATGTTACGTAAGATTTTTGGCATTCCCTCACCCTCATTTTGTCAGCTAAAATAAGAACAAAATGAAACACCTTCTCTCTCACCAAGCCTGCGTACGTACTACTTTAACGAACCCAAATCTTCGTTTAAACTATGGTTCATCGAGCCGGATGGAATTTTTTTGAATATTAAACGATAGCCAATCTCCAAAAATACTGACACAATCATTTATAATAGTAAATGTATATTGTTATTAACTAACGGCGATTAAATTATTTGGGGCAACTGTAGATTACACACAAAATAATTGACAGCATGGCCGTTTGCCAGGAGTTTAATGAAACTTAAAATAAAAAAAAAATAAATTAAAATAAAGTCCGATTACAAGAAGAAATTATATTTACTGAATTTCATAAGATCGAATAACATTGTTCTAACCCGAGTCGAAATTTAACTACTCTTTAAAACCTACAGATTCTAATATTTAGAATTTAGAGTATTTAAGTATCATTTATTTTCAATACAAAAATAACTTCTACATAATTCCTCCAAAAGCGAGTTACCGGAGAAAATCCCATTTGAGTTGTTAAATAGGCGTTAAAAATAAATTTTCTTTCGGTTTTTTCTGTAATAATAAAAAACGAAGAGAAACGAAATTTATTTAATGATAATAATAATTAATAATACACAAAAGAAAAGAAAGAAAAAGAATAGAAAAATAAAACGTATTTTTATATATTCTAACATCTCATCAAACAATCTCATTAAACAAACGGGCCTTTTCAATAATTAATTTTAGTGATTTATTCGTAGTTTTTTATTCGTCTTGTTTCATGTCGATTCATCGATATTTAAATTTAATTTTTCATAATATTGAGAAAATTATGGAAAATGAGTATTATTTTCTACACATAATTCAAATATTTAAATTTTTTGTCTTTTAAATTGTACTATCTGCGATATTAAAATTTGTATGGAACACAATAACACTTGATTGGCTTTCAGAACCAGCATGTAGATTAAAAACATACGCAAGTAACAACATCGTCTTATTCCAATTGATTACTCTACCAAAGGTTTAAGCCTACAGAGATACCAAGTCATCCTCTTTGGCGTAATGGTCCCTAAATTATAGAAACAGGAACGGGCCACTGACCTATATCAAGGACGACAAAACTAGAATCAAAAGAGACACAGAAATAACTTCAAACCTGTATTTGAGAGATTGTTGGAGCATAAACGTTTTTGTTAAAATACGTTAATTCATTCAATTTTATCGATGTCATCGACAACGTCTAAAATTATAACCAATTCTTTATTGACAAACATTAAATTTGAAATCCTAAAATTTGTTGATAATGCAGCTGTATACCGAAACATATTTATGCTTTTCATGGTACTTCGAGCCGGATCGACAAAAATAATATTCTTGATCAAAATATTCCATTCAAGAATTGACTACAACCATTTGTAACTACAAGTACACTAACTACAGCAAATATTTAATCTTTCTAAAGTATTATAATCAAAACACTTGATGAACCGGACTAAAGAATTGGTCAACATTAACGTTTTTTAGACCGAAAGCATAAGTTGCCATGTTGATGAATAACAACGTATGCCTCCCAGTATCTGAGACTTCCCAACAGGCTTTCCAACTGCCCAACAACCCAAGAGACTTGAATTGTTTACATATTTAGCTTATGTGGTTCGTGAGCCAGTCAAACCTCTCGTTCAAGTTCACTTCATAGGATTTCTGGTTATCGTAACAATTTGATCCTTGATCGATTTTTGCTCCGACATGCCAATCATGCCAATGTCAAAGATCATATTCCAAAAGGATGCAATATGCATTGACCTTATCCGGACACCTTTTGTGCTACATCGTTTGTATTGTGCAACATCGTTTTGTTAGGTAACTAACTCTTGTCTATTATAAAATATCAAAACCACCCAATATATCAAAAGAAACGAATTGAGCGTTCTTTCAACAGTGGACTGTATAATATATTACCCTATAGACGGCGTTTTTGTTATCGCGACTCAATTGAGAGAATTTGAGTTCTGATATACCACTAGTTCCGGCTTCTTGGGTTATAGTATTGTGACCAATTTGCCATTAAAAAAAAGAAATTTGCAGTTTTTGAACTCCGTTCTAATTCTGCATGATCATGTCAATTCTCCGTATCACCTGATAGCACCCCATGACCCAAATGAACTAGTTAAGGCTTATCTGAGGAAGAAATCATAGAATTATCAATAACTGAATAACTCTTCTTGAAAATTGACAATGAATTAGATTCCATAAAAATTTATATCTTCAATTGAAAACTTGAACCGCCTACTAAACGAATTATTTCTCAGCCTTCGAGAATTTTCGTCAAGAATTTTCGACCATCCTCGTCAAAATCATATTGCAATCATTATCACATTCGAGATTATATCGAATTTTCACTAACCCCTACCTAAAATGGAGGCGTTTTTTTATTATTATGATGTTATGTTTATTGTATATAAATATTATTCCAAATAGAAATAAAAAAAACCATTATGCCGTTATTGATCATTTTTTTAAAATACCATAAAGGCTATCTTAAGTAAAAATAAATCAATACTGGGTTTTAGTTTTGTGTACAATTTTTTTTTTTGCTAACTTCATTCGTTATAAATATATTTTCAAAACGGAAATCTACTGAATTATTTCTATTATATTTAATTTATCAATATATAAAAAGAATTAAAAAAAACATAACCTAAAAAAAGTGATTAATATGATCCGAATAACAAAATATTTTCAATCAAATCTTAATTAATTAATTAAATTTTAATTTTATTTTTCAATTCTATTTTGATGAATAACAGAAAACTTTAACATAAAAAACACAAAAAAAAACAAACTGCAAATTTTTCTATCATTCGTGCAATCATTCCTCTTCTATTTTTTTGTCTTACAAAAAAATACTATTTCTTTTGTTTTTCTTTCTTAATTTGTTTTAATTAAATTTATTCCATTTAGTTTTTTTTTGTGTTCATTGATCGGTTGGTTTGATTCGGTTTTATTTTCTTTGGTACAAAAAAAATTATGATGAAAAACAGATGTTCTAGTTTGATCGTACGAACGATCAAGCAAAAGTAATTTTTATAATTACATGTTTTAGGTTTAGTGATGTTTAAATGATATCGGTCCGCGTTTGTTTTTAGTTTAAAATAATAATAATGTGCCGCATTTTTGTCGCATCTTGTTTTTTATGTTATTTAGAACAGATTTTTTTTGTGTTTGTTTGTTTTTTCTTTTGTTTTCTATGTTATTTGAAAAAATTGGACTGAAAGGCGACAAGATGATCATCACAAAGAAAAAAATTCTAGTCTTAAATTTCAAGGTTATTTCAGAGAAAAAAAGACTATTTCATTTTGTTAATTTTTATTGCATGTTTGTTTTAATAAAATCGTTAATTGGAAGATAGAACCAAAGAAAACATACTTAAATGAACCTAGCTAATTCGAGCGAGGGTTTTGAGATATAGAATAGAATATGGTTTTGAGATATAGAAATCTTTGAATCAGATGTTTTAACTTTAACTCCAACTCATACAGGTTTTACTGATAAGCTTATGAAAGAGAACAGAAGTCGGATACCTAGTCGATGTTAAAAACAGCGAATTGGGTAAATTCAACGTAAAATCATAAGTCTGATATGATGTGCTATGCAACTGGAAGAGTAGATTTAAATCCTTTACGATACAAACTGGTTTAAGTTGGGGATAGTATGTATAACGATTAATAACGAATCATTTAATTTGTTGAAATTTCACAACAGTAAATTGGTAGCATTCCATAGCTTATTTCCGAGCTGAATATCAGATATCTCAATATCTGAAAAAAATTCTGATAATTTTTTTTCAATTTAAAAACAAAATCAAATTTTATAGAAACGGGTGACCCCAATCAGTAGAACAAACCACCATTTTCGAACTTTGACCACTTAAAAAAAATTATCAATTGGTTAATTTATGATCCACTTAATCACAACCCTCCTCATTAAAAATTAATAAAAAATCGAATTAATCCAAACTTAAATAATTGTCGTAATCACCAATAAATATCAATAAAATTTGAATGAATTATTATACCAAAAAGATACTAACAAATTCAAAGATCAAAGATTAAATTAACCAAACTACTTTGGTTCAAATATACTAACTAATTCAATAATGAATATAATGATGATGATGTCAAAAGAAACAATAACAACAACAAATCGCTGTTCCATCTCATATTACATAAACTCGTAAATTTTAAGAAAATCCGGATATAAGAAATCAAAATAAAGAAAATATTCGATAAGTTTTATTATTTTTTTTATGATGGTTGGTAAATTTTAAATTAAAATAATAATAATGTTTTTAATATAGATCCACTTCAATTTATTACTTTAGTTTATTTAAATTGAAAAATTAGTTTTGATTAAATCGAAAACTATATGGAAGAGATTGTTTTAAGCGCCATTTAAAAAGGGGGAAAGTGAGTTCAAATAAATGTAAATTAAACTAGGTCGTGATTTTATAAACGTGACCAACAATAAATAAGCAACATAAGAAATAGCGGTGGGGTGAACATCTTTAAGTAATCGTCGTTAAACAACCCGACTGGAAATTAGTTCAGGGAACCCGGATTATGATCAGATCCGGATCAGATTTTCCGTAATACGGCCATCTGATCAGTTCCTGATCAGCGTACAGTACCGTTTCCCTTGATCCGGCTATCTGATCAGTTACTGATCAGCGTACAGTGCTTTATCCGTTGATCCGGCTATCTGATCAGTTACTGATCAGCGTGCAGTACTTTATTAGTTGATACGATCAGTATCTGATCGAAAAAACTCATCTTATCCGATGTCCTGAACTGGATAATAATACAAAATTTAGTTTTTTACCTGATCCATTCTGTATATAATATTGCTCATTAAGTTCATTAAATTCGTTATTAATGGTATAACTTACTGTTTAAATATATAAGCATTTGAAGTGTACTTGAAATTATGAAGAAAATTAAGGAAAAATGGTAATATTTTTTTCAAATGTCAAATTAATATTTAAGAACAAAATTAATTCTAAACCTTTTGAACGGATCTGGTATGGATCTCTTGACCAGACCGGACATGAAACTGTTGGATGAATCCGGCATGGATCTTTAAGATGAATCCGGAATAGATCTTTGAAATGGATCCGGAATGGATCTTTGAAATGGATCCGGATTGGATCTTTGAAATGGATCCGACATGGATCATTTAAACGGATCCTGTACGGATCATATATGGCGTGACGATTTTTAATCATGTCCGGATCAGGAGGCCTGATTCATCCCTGATCAGTCTTCAGACAATCGTGATCCGGATCGGACCCTATACTGATCTAATTTCTAGTCGGGAATTGGTGTCCGTGTCGGCAATTTATCAAGGCCGTTGCAATCATTTTTTGTTTCAGTTGTTTTTTCGTGTTACTCATTTTCAATTTATCATTTCTTTTTTATCACATTTCTCTTTTGTTGATTTTTTTCATACCTTAGTTTACTTTTGCTTTATTTTTACCTCGTTTAGTTTTATATTGTTTTTTTTCTGTTTTTTTTTGTATTCTAATTTGTTGATTTTCATTGTTTTTTGTTTTTTCTGTTTGTTAATTTTAAAAATTTCTCTTTTGCTTCATTTTTCTCACATACTTGTTACTTTTGACTTGCAGGTTTTTTAGTTTTTCATTTTTATATGTTCTAATACTTTTATTTTCGTATTTTGTCATGTTTCTTTTCTTTGTTTCTCATTTTTTATTTTTTGTAATCGTTGGACTTGATTTTGTATATGTATGTATATGTTTAAAATCTACGTCTGTCGTTGTTTCCGTTTGAACTCTTTTTTTTACCTGTTTATTTTCTGTGGTTGTATGACAGAGGAGTGTCAAGTTCTATTATTCTTTGATTCAATGATTCTATGATTCTGTGATTCTGATTCTGTGATTTTATGACTATAATTTTATGATTCTATAACTCTATGATTCTATGAGGCTACGATTCTCTAATTCTATAATTATTTTATTCTATGATGATGTGTCTTTGGTTTTTGAATTTTCTTATTCTATGCTTTTGTTATTTTATTATTCTATGATTTAATAATTCTATGATTCCTTCATACTGTTACAAAGTTGTACCCACTCTCCCCCCTTCCCCCCCCGTGAGAAAATAAGATTTCTCTGTCTTACTGAATTTTCATATTCATGAATCAATTTCTTTTATTTGAATTAATTAATTGAAAATCCATATATTTTGAAACAATTTTCTTTGTATGAGTCGACGCATGCAGCACAATTTGTCGGTACACAATCTACCTGATCGACATTTGTCGATATATATTTTTTCAACGTATTTATTATTCTGTCTCGTTTTAAAAATTCTGCTGGCTCATGCCATTGAGAACATATTAGTACGATATTTTTTGATATGCGAGGAGTCTTGTGAATTTACTCAACCAAGTGTGTTGAAAATTATTTTTGTTTTGATTTGTACAACAGTTTTTTTCTTGGGTTAAGTAGACAAATTTTGTTTTTTTTAAATAAAAATTTTTTTCTAATCAAATTAATAATTATTTTAGAAAAATCTTAAAAAGCAAACAAAAATTATTATGTGTCTGTGCTATGCATGATTAAATTAAATAAAAATTTGATTAGATTTGCATTAGTGAAATCGCCTAGTATCCATTTGTTTGTGTAATCTGATGAGACAGATTAAATCTTTTATTTTAATTAGGAAAATCATTGAAGAACTTTGTGTGTTTAAATTAACCAGAAAAATTGCTTAAGTTTAAGTTAACTAGTAAAACTATTTAAGGTAAGTAAAATTTGTGTAGGTTGGAACAGAAAATAAAAGAAGGAAATATTAGAGGAAAAAAAGATTATTGTTTATTTGTGTTGTCAAGGAAATATAACTGGAAAAGAGAATAAAATTAAAGGTCGGGTTGTAATTGGAATGAGAACATTAAAAAAATGAATACCTAACTAAATGTAAAAATTAGTTACCTGTAATTATGTGAATTTTGTTTGTTAATTCGATAAAGTGCCGGTTTGCAGTTTCTTTTTCTCTGTTAAAATATTGATAAAGGTCATCTATTGTATTGTGGTTTGTTGCTGACGTTAGCATTGTTCAACTATCGCCTTTACATTCGGTGCAACAAATTACATTGATTTGAATCTATTTTTATGATTGTTGTCCGACTATCGCCTGTAATTCGGCGCAACAGATTACATTGATTTGAATTTATTTTTATGATTATTGTTCACAAAGGTCATCTATTTTTTTGTGGTTTGTTGTTGACGTTAGAATTGTTCAACTATCGCCATTACATTCGGCGCAACAAATTACATTGTTTTGAATTTATTTTTATGATTATTGTTCAACTATCGCCTTTTTTTTCGGCGCAGCAATCACACTGAATTAAAACGGGTTTTTGATTATTGTTCGACAATCGCCGTTACAATTGGCGAGCCTACACATTTAATTTTACTCAACTAAGATACGCGTGACGATAGGTTGGGTGTGAAAAAGGTGGAGAGAAGTTATAGCCGCTACAATCATTGGGTGAGTGACTCATATATTTGCTAAGTTTTTTATGTAAACGTAGAACTAACATTGGTGTGAATTTGTCGATCTTGGCGGCCTTTTGGGGTCGTCAGATTCTCTTCTTATCTATTTGTCTTTATCCGTCAGCTCTGTCTCCGAGGGACGTTCATTCTCGTATCCCCATGGCTGTCGCTTGTCTGAATAAAACCTCACTAGGCACGCAGTCCGCCGATTGTTTCCTGTTGGTATTCATACTAACGGGATCAGTGTCCATTACAATACCATGATTCTGATTTTATGTTCTTTAATTTTTTGATTCTATGATTCTATGATTTTATGATGATTCTGATTCTATGATGATTCTATTATTCTATGATACCATGATTTTACGATTCTCTAATCTTATGATTTTTTGATTCTATGATTCTATGATCCTATGATCCTATGATTCTGTGATTCTATGATTCTATGATTCCATGATTTTAAAATTCTATAATTCTATAATTCTGTGATTCAATGATTCTAAGATTCTATGATTCTGTGATTCTATAATTCTATGATTCGTACTCTACGATTCTTTGATTCTATGACCCAACACAATATAGAAATTGAATCAATTTTTTCATCATCTTTCTCGGCGTCTTTAACTTATACTAACGGCATCGAATATAATATTTTAATTATTAAATTTCTAGTATAATACATCTCAATCAATATTCTATTCACGATTAAACGAACGATCAACATAAAAAAATAATCGCCATAATTTTATTATATAAAATCATAACAGAATATATGATCACGACCAAAATGTTACGGTATATTGGTACGTCATTAAAAAATTGACAACTAAAAAATAAATAAACAAACGACAAAAAATGTTACAGAAATTGAATCGTATATCGAAAAAAAAAATGAAAACAAAAGAATAATGGAAGAAGTTTGAGTGACAGTCGATGATGAGTAAATGAAAAAAATGTGGGTTCGATTCGAATTCATGATTCTAATCACAATATTGCAAAAACGTAACATTTTAAATGACTGAAATAATCGATTGAGTTTTTTTGTCGATGATGAAATGTGATAGTAACTGTAGTTTAATGAATCAAGATAAAGAATGCGTATGGATTTTAAAACGTGCGTTTATTTAACAGTGACGGTAACGAAGATAGGAAATTGAAATATTAAAAAATGTCAGATGCTTATCGACCACTATATGCGTTTGTGAAATATATTTATTTTTAGTTTCATTTTTTTTGCGGTTCGATATACGGGTGAGAAGTTTATTTTCGCCACGATGAGGATAATAAAACACAGAATAATATAATTGTTCAGTCAAGAGGAACTTATTGGACTTTGTGGAATTCATTTTATTTTTGGCTGATTTCCTTTATTTTTTTTTATTCTTTAGGGAAAAAATAATACTAATCATAAAATTTTGAATGGAGAGTAAATAGAAAACATTTATTTTCTTGTTCAGTTCCGAAGGGTGAATTTTGAATGATGAATCATTTTTCGTTTTGTTTTGTCTGAAGCTAGCTATGAAGTTAATTTGAAGAGAATTCTAAGGATTTGATTAATCGGTTGAATTATTTTAGATATTTTAGAATTTGGAGATTATTTAAGGATAATTAATTATAATTTTGATGTAAACGTAACGATAAAATTTCAAAATGCACATTATTATAGTAATTTAAATGTCATATATTCTACAAACATAAAATATCAAAATAAAAATACGAAAATATTTCTTGTATTCAAAATGATTTAGTGCATGAAGTTGTTGTTCTTGTATAAATTATATTTTTTTTTGATTAACAACAACAATAACTTCTTGAATATATAACTATGAAATGTAGAATTTGGGTGGTCGATATCTATAGTAAGTAATGTTCATAAAAATTTGCGAAGAGGAAAATGAAGTAAAAACAGTAGCAATTTATTTACATAAATAAATAATATTTTTTCTGCAATAAATCGTTTAATTTTTGTTTGTTTGTTGGAAAATTGGAAATTCGAAAACAAGAAAAAAGTTGTGAGTTTTTTTTCAGTTTTTAGTTTTTTTTAGTAATCGAACATAAACAAAATAATTTAGTTTCAAATAATAGTCACAGGCGAATTATTTTGTTTTTAATTAAAAGAAGAAAATTATTTTAACATTTTTTTGTGTCATAATTTTATTTCAAGTTGACAGTGGAAACATTTTATTTCGTATCTTTTCAATTCGAATGTTAAATAAAATAGAATTTTTTTGATCAAGAAAGAAAGGTGACAGCAGTCATGTGATTTATGTTTTCAAGTATGACTTAGTTGTTAAATATTTTAAATATAAAATTAGGTCAGTAAAAATGCGTTTTGAATAATTTGTATGAAATTCGATTCAAAAAACGCATTTGCAAACCCAAGAATCCTTAATTTCTATTTTTATCACACATAATCATCTGCTGTCACCTATGTTATGTTTTCATCAATCATATTCAATAAAAATAAAATTTCTTATTTATTTTTCCCACACATAATAATAGTCTATTGCAGTTTCCTTTCTAATTTAAAACTAAAAAAAGTTTTATTCTTTATATTTGCATTATTTTCGAATTGAAATCAACCAACACACAATTAACATCACACCAACGTGCTTCTTTTGATATATTCTTATTCAAAGTAATAATACAAAAAAAATTAATTATTTCTTCTTAATGTTAAAAATTAAATTGAATTTTTTTGTTGATTATTTTCTTTATTCTAACGTCTTGAATAGAAAAAAAAATTATATCTAAGCTAACAATTATCATATTTTTTTTTTTAATTAAACTTAAGAGCAGGAAAAATTAATAAATTTTAAATTTAAATTATCTTAACACCACTCGTTTACTATGGAGAAAGTGGAAAAAACTTGAGAAATTTTTTCTTAATTGGGGAAATTGACTTGAGTAAATTTAAGATGACTTTTAATTGTTTTAACAAAACATAACCTAATATTAATCTTTGTTTTTCGTTGTAGGAATAAATAGTTGCAAAGGCGTTAATTGTAGTTGTATAGTCTAAACAGGAAATAAATAATTGAATAAAATAAAAATATCCCACCTCCGCAACTATTAGTTTTACTGAAAATAATTTTTGTTTGAATGGATTGAGCAATAAAAATGCAATCGAAATAAAATTTTATGTTTTGTTATTCAATTAGAACATATTGGATAAATTATACAAAGTTGTAAGAATATATAATATAATAAAAATCAAGTTCATTTGATCATTTTTGTATAGGAAATGAAGTACATGTTTATTTTTGTTTGATTCTATTATATTATTTGAAAAAATGGAGGAAACCTCAGATTGGGTCTTTATTATGTGTGCCAGGGAACGGATGGCAATACCTGAATTTTCAAGACGGACTGGGTTAAGATGAATTCGAAATAAAAAGTTAATACGCAGATCTTAAACTTTGCGGAAAACCTGAAGTTAGTTGACCGATGAATTTACCACAAATAAAGTTAATTTTCATTGTCTGGAAAATCAAATAGTAGTTGTTTTGGCAGGTGAGTGGAACTAACGTTAAAACTGGATTATTTGGAAGTGGAACAAACTTAGCGGTCACGCATCACAAAATTTGCTCATAGCTATTGGGCAACAGAATGAAAAATGAAATGTTTTGTAACTACTTAACTAGTAGAAGACGCAGGATTAGAAGCCAAAATGTATCATACGAAATATGTTAATTGGCAATATTGTATGGGTATAATATTTTAAGCAACAATATTGACAATATCATTTTTACAGCAATAATGAAAATAAAACTTATCTACAATTTGTTTACAATATCAACTTTTCTGCAATATTAAAATAAAATAAAAATAGTTCCAGTAACAACATTTGCACGTTAAAAATTTTAATTGATAAGATTGACGACAGCAATTTTACAGAAAATAATTAATGTATACATACAGCAATATGTAAAAAGTTTTTATTTGCTACATTGATGATATCAATGTTAAAGCAATCCTAACATAAGATTATTCCAGCATCTAGCAATATGTTACCAATTTTTATCGACAATATATTAATAACAATTTTCTAATTTAAAAACATTAATAAAAAACATAAATCAAAATAATGCCATAAGCAACATGTTAAACATACTTTCATAAAAATGATGCAAATACATTAAATAATTTCGCCAGCAATGTTTACATGTAAAATAATTGAAACAGCAATATTTAGAAACTGTTTGTCAATACTATTTATTTGTAATAATAATTTAACATCAATATAAAATAAAATTGAAAATAGTTGCAGAAGATTTCATCGAATATGAATACATAAAAATATTAACAATAATAGTTTTACAGACATATTCAAGTCAAAATAAAAAAAATTTATAAGAAACATCAAACTAAATTTTAAAGTATTAAGCAGGCTACAGACCTTCAATCAATTTGTCAATCAATTCGAAAACGAAAATAAACACAATAAAATTAAGTGTAAAAATCCCCTAAATTTTATTTCGTTTATTTTCGTTTTCAATTGATTGACAAATTGATTGAAGGTCTGTAACCTGCTTTAGGTTTGTCAATACTTTTCCAATATTGACAAGAAATATTTTATTGCCATTTAATAAAAAATAATCTGTTCCAGCAGCAATTTTGCATAATATTACTAAAAGTAAACTTTATTGAAATGTTGAAATAGAAAATAATAGTCAAAACTTACGAGTGCAGGAATCCGCTAGAAAAACATTTTTTCGAAGATCGATCCTCAATAAAGAATGCTGATATCATGAACATAAAAAGATTATTGGATTAATCTGATGAGGTCATTCGTGGATTTTATTTTAAAAACAAAAACACAAACAAAAATAAAAATAAAAGGTATAAGGTATAGAAGAAAAACGTGTTTTAGACCAAGTTGTGAAAACTTGACCATTTTTGATTTTACTGAAACTGGGCATATAAGTAGTATGGACAAAATAAAAAATATGACTTATTTTACAATTATTTTAAAGTGCATTGTTTGAGCGCCTTGTAAATTTGATATATTTTAAAGGAAGGAAAAAAAAAAGTTCAAATTTAATTGAATTTCAAATTTTTTGTTAATGGAAGTTGTTTGAAAAAATTATGAAAAATTAGAATTTCAGTCGTACTAAATTAAATATCTCAAGAACACGAATTAACGCCTCTTTGTTAATGTGAAATGATTTAGACTAAGGATAGAACTATTTTCAGAAAAAAAAATTAATTAAATTCCAATTGATCTTCGACCGTAGCGCCATCTTTAAAAAAAAATTTTTAATATTTTTGCCTAAAAATTAATTACAAAAACAATTAATTACTTTTTTTTCACACACTAATTAATCATCTATTAAAAAAAAAATTTGATGAAATCGGTATAGCCGTTCTTGAGCAATTTAATTTCAAAGTTACATCGAATTTGCAGAATTTTCATTTTTTTACCCCTATGCTCAAACTATGCACTTTAAAAAAATTGTAAAATAAGTGGTATTTTTTATTTTGTCCATACTACTTATGTGCCAAGTTTCAGAAAAACCCAAAATGGTAAAAAGTTCAAATTTCGACTTTTTCACCTGTGTGGAGCATGTTTTTCATCTATAGCGCCTGTCCCGGTAGAAAGTAGCAATCTGTCAAATAGAGTTAGTAATAGTAGAAAGAAGGCATAGAGGTTCACGTATAGTGCCTTTAGACCAGGATGGCGGGCTGGACGACCCACTAAATCGGAAACTTAGTGAAGCTGGTATACCAGGTGGTACCTAAGATTCCTTGCGGAGCCGAGGGGATGATTCGGAGGACTCAAAGAATAAGGCTCTGGAAAGAAAAGGGAAAAATGAAGCCGGCCAGAGAGTTCACGACGGGGTAGAACAATGTTGCACAGAATCCCAGGATAGCCACCTGTCAAGACAGAGAGCAACGTCATCTCAATCCAAGCACTAGCTATACTTGTGTTATTAAGGCTAGCAAGGTGGCTATTCTGGATGTTGATTGTTCCTTTAGCTGGGATTAATCGAGGCAAGGCTAGTGAATCCACTAGCAATAGGATGTGCTGATCACAGGATCGGGTTTTATGGTATTCACTTCAAACACGGTTAAGTGATGGTAGAGTGTGACGAAAAGCAGACGGTAAAATGGCTCGTGTCTCTTTTACCTAAATTGGAAGTCGGTAAACATGTACTTGTGACGAAAATGGGTGTGACATCCCGATTCTTCACAAGAGTGCCGTCTTTCTCCCAAGGATTGCTGTGTAGACCAGGGAGAAATCTCTCGCTCTGCTAGCGGGAGAAAACGCTGGCTTATTGGTTAAGGATTGGAAGCTGTCGGGAAGTCAGGATGAAGGCATAGATCGATTCCTGAGTCACTTATTGATGACAGGCCAAAGTCAGCCTTATCGGGGGTGGGGAATTGCGTCAACTATGTATGAAGGGCAGATAAGCCCCTCTCCGACAACATCTAATGGAGGCGGCAGGAAGCTTGCACGTAGCCTAGGTGTATGTTGACCACGCTATAGCAGCGTCAACAGTGATCAGAACATTCACCAAGAAGCAGCTGGGGTTAACGTTGATACAGGAACACAGAATCAACAAAAACAGGGTGAGAGGCCTTGCAAATAACGAGGCGAAGATAGTATTGGATACTAATGAAACAGCGTGCATTATGATTGGAAAAAACATTACTTATGAGGACCGTATAAAGTGGGCAAATCACTACAAATGGTAATCACTAGAAATGGTCGAAATACAAATCACTAGAAATGGTCGGAATAGTAAAAGGTCTAAGTGGGAAAAAGGTTTAAAGTAACACAACAGATTCAGCCTTGGCACCGCTGGAGTCTATATGCAAGGTGGGGTCTTATAACCTCTCATGTGGAGCCTGTTGGTGGATCAAACTCTGGCTAAATGAAATAACCAGGGCATAAAATGGCTTGGGTACTCGGACGACACTGTTATTATCGTCAGAGGTAAATTCGAAGAAACGCTTTGTGACATTGTACAGAGGGGACCGAATCTGATAGACGCCTGAAGGACTTCTATGGAACTAAAACTCAAACTGAGTAAAACTACGGTGGTTCCATTCACCAAGAAAAGAAAACTTGAAAAGAGCATGAAACTCATCATCATGAAGGGTTCCATAACTGAATCTGCAAAGCAGACTAAATATCTGGGAGCAATTCTTGATAGCAAGCCCCTGTGGAAAAACTACATGGAAGCGGTGGCAATTAAAGCCGAAAGCATGTGCAGCTCAGGTATCCTAAGGTGGTTGTAAACCATGATAGTGAGACCAGCCATCACTTACGGAGCAGTTGTATGAAACAAAACAGTCCAACTTAACGCTGGGACGACAAAGCTGGAAAAGGTGCAGAGACCGGGCTGTATCTGCATCACGGGGGCATTTAGGGAGGAAGGGCATTTCCTTCAATAGACATGCTGTTAGGACTTGTTTTACTTCACTTGCAGGTTAAGAGCGTCGCAAGGGCTATGTACTATTGAAAATTGCGCAAACTTCAGCTTAGGAAGAAAATATAAGAACAAGGGAATTGTAATCTTGTCGGACAGCCAAGCAGCAGTATATGCGGTGAACTCATACGCCATCACATCCAAGATTGTTGCATACTGTGCGAGCAAGCTTGGGAATAGTAAGTTACAGTTTACTGGAAACCTGATCATACGCGTATCGGAAATAATGCAAAAGCCAACAAATTGACAAGACGAGCCAGTTTAACACCTTTCGTCAACCCGGAGCCCTTTTGTGAATTGGGGAAAAAAGCCATCCAACAAAGGATGTGGGAAGTAATTATTACGTAATAGTCCAAATCATAGAACAACGCCGTGGGCTAAAGGCAGTCAAAGGAGTTGAATGCACCGTTTAGTCAAACGAGAGCATTAGGTGCTATAGGTTGAATAGGAGCAAGCTGAGCATACTGACAGGAGTTCTTACAGGACACTATAAACTAAGAAAACACCTTAAAAACATTAGAGTGGAGCCGAATCTTTAACCCATGTATTATCTGAGGCCAAAAGGGCGCACTGGTTGCCAGATCTGAAACTTTTTTTAGCTACCTAAAACCTCACTATCGTCAAAGAAAAAGAATCCATTTATCCATTTCTGGATAAATTTACAATTCTCAGTATGGTCGGCAGAGGACATCTATCGTTAATCTTAATGCCATGATTTTCATCTGAAGTACCAGCATCCAATTGTATGGTGAGTGATTTTTTTTTTAAATTTCTACATAATTGGCGCCATATCGCCGAAATTTTGAATGATATAGTTTACAACCGTTTTGGTTATTGCGGGGTCTAAATATCGTCAAAAAGGTTATATATATATATGTGTGTTACTTGTTTCTTCGTGGAAAAGCTGGACAATGGCTAACTTACCAAGATAGAGAGTTTAGTATTTTCAAACATTTTTTAAATGAGTCTTAAAACTGATATGACAACCAAAAGTTTTTTGGTAGTAGAGAAAATATTTGTTGCTCGTCGAGGAATATGTTCAAACATTTACTCGGACAATGAAACCAAATTTGTTAGGGCGATCATACATTGCAAGACATTGTACTGTAATTGTATATTGTTCATTAACCTAAACAAAACATCAAATCTTATTTCAAATATTTTTCTAATTGATCGAATCCTCTGGTGCTTTAAACCATCAAGTGCTCTTACTCTTGGTGGTATCTGTGAAGCTGTAATCAAATCAGTTAAATTTCTTCCATCCAGGGACCTCTGTCAATCGCTATTCTCATTCAACTGATTCAAGGGTGGCGGAACGTTCCATGTGCTCTACTGTTGAAAATCGTACTAAATAGTTCTGTACCAAGTTTCATTTATATCGGAATGGAATTGATACAATTGAATATTAAAAAAAGTAAAATGTTTGAGGGACCACCATCATTTTCCGCAACATCGCTAAAAAACTAATGAGTTACTTGTCATATAAATTCACATATTTTGTCAAAGTATCTAAGAACTGATTCATTAACGAGAGTTGGATTGTCACAATAAACCTAAAATACAAAATGAAATCAATCAATAAGTTGTATGGTAAATCCCTGACCAATTTGAACAATGTACCGCCAAAGCTAATCAAATGTATCTCAATGACTGAAACCTTTTACTAAAATTTTATAAAAATCACAAATCAAATTTTGGAAATTCACTATTTTTAAGGCATGGAATTTCCACCACTGATCAACCTCTAATTAGTACGATTTCCGTCTTGTGAACAGTTAACTCTAATACCTCATTGTTTAACTATTTCAACGGAAATCAATTGTTATAGACACTTCAAGTGGCTAAAAATGGGGTTTACATAGTGTCTTGGATCGCCAGTACTCTAAAAACACCATCGTATATGATGTTTGATAACAATGGTCACAGGATGTATCACTTGGGGACGGTTACTGTTCTATTGTATTTCTTTGCTTTCGCGGAATAACAACCTTTGTTTCTATAAGTTAAAGACATTTTAACATCTAGGGTGAGTACAGTACAGCACTGTGTTCCACCCTCTAACATCTTTTGGAACTCGTTGCGTAGTACACATTAGCGTTATTTCCCTAAATTATCTAGAAGATTTTTTCAATTGTGTCGAGTAAGCATCTACAGCAGGTGTTCCTCTAAGGGTATAGGTCACGGAGGAAGTTTGTTTTTTGAGACTTTTGTTCGTCAAAGATCATTTTTACGGCACTCCAGAGTATTTCTACACCTCAACAAATTCTATAAAATATTCAAACACTCAGCAAAAAGTCGAAACTCCTCCAAAGATAAATTTCCTACCCAAAACATTTCTATTTCTTTTCTTCTACAAAACACAAACAACAAAATCTAGAGGGTTGCAATGTTTTTATGTTAAAATTATTTTTTGTTTATTTATTTTTCTCTAGTTGTAAGGGCGACATATTGACGCCATTCTCTTAAATAGAAAAAAAAACAAAACGAAAATACCGCATTTTATTAGTTTTCAGTACCTACATCTCACAAAACTACAATAAAAATATAAAGCAATAAAATCATTCCCCGAAAAAAAGAGAACAACAACATTCGTCCCTTAATTTGGCTAAACATCAGGTATGAGAATTACAGTTATTCGGAATTTCGTATTCATATCGCAATTTTTTTTTGGTTCGTGTTTCAGGGAGAATTCGAAATGGTTATAAAAATAATTTTTATTATGTGTAGTGTGTACAGCAGTTGTTGTAGTAACTCTATAACTAATTGTATGCATAGCGATAAAAATAATATTAAAAATTGCATGTTTACATGATAAATTATAAAACTAACGAAATGGTACAAAGTTTTATTATTATTTTTTTTTAATTTTGTTAAAATAAAGGAATTAAAAATAAAAAAAATAGGGGAGACTCATGTTACATGTATTGTAATTAGTGTAATAAATTTTTAGAGTTAGATTTATGGATTTCTGTTCATCGTTTCATTGATCCCTAAAACTAAATTTATAATACATATTCGGATAGTGTTACTGGATTTTATTGGATTTAATGAAAGAGTTGAGTGAGGGTGATAATTCGATTTATTATAATAAATACAAAGTAGACAAAAAAATGGAAAAATAGGATAGGGACCTCGTTCCTATATCAACATTGTTAGTTGTGATCTGATTTAATGTTTGTTACATTTTGGAATTGAATGTTTGAAATGTAACCGATTGTGAAAACATGTGTTTGAAATTTTATTGAAAATAGTGGTTTGTTTGGGTTGGTTTAATTAAACAAACAGAGTTGATGAGAAATTTAATTCCATTCATGTACAGGGTAAACCGAAAGCTACATGCTCTTCTGATTTTTCTATGAATCTGAGCTCAAATTAGAATTGCAGTAATAAAAATTTTTTACTTTCTTTTAAATACAACTGGTTTAGGTAAACGTGCAACCTTATGTTGATTGTCTATATGAAAGATGATTTATTTTTCATTAAACTGTAATTTTTAAATTGTGTGAAGTAATGCAATCTATCGAGAAAAAAAAATCTTACATACCCCAAATTTTGTTTTTTCTTTTGTTTTTGACCATCCTCTATCTAAATAGCCAATAAAAATTTTGGTGTACGTCTGTGTGTGGGTGAGTGTGCGGATGGGTGACCTTTCTGCATAGGATCTTGATGAAACTTTTGCAAATGATACAGGTTCACTTGAAAATGGAAGATCTGGATTCATTTCAAATTTGGACAAAATGGCAGGGGGTCTCCCGAACACCTCTAAGTTTAAATCTTGAATAACTTCTAATCCCGTCTTATGATCTTATGGAAACTTGGTATATAAGGTTTAAGTACTGTTTCCAATATTTCTGCAAATATGTATGGCAAGGAACTGCTGATTCATTTTTGAGCGATAGTGAACAAAGTGGTGAGGGATCCCCCGAGCACCTGTTTTTTTGAAAGCTTAGTAACATCTGTACCTGATAATCGAATTGTAGGAAACTTGGTACATAAGCATTTAGTACGTTTCACAACAGTTCTGCATCCTAACTTCCGGTTTTTCACTTCCGGTAAAAAATTTTTTTTTTGTAATTTTTCCATTTTTTTCAGTGTCTTTATGCACACTACAGCCTACAATAATGAAGTGATTATGATCAAACTTAAGAAAAAGGTTCCAATTAGTGTGAGAATATAGTTTTCATTTTTTGGGACACATTGATCAAAGTGGCGGGCATACAACATTCGTTCGTGAATGAATTTTGATGACACTTTGGAAAAAGATGCAAATATGTATGGCAAAGAACTGATTAGTTTCTTAGCGATAGTGAAAAAAGTGGTAGGGGGTTCACCGAGCCCCTGTTTTTTTAAGCTTAATAACATCTGTATCTGATAATCGAATTGGATGAAACTTGGTACATACACATTTAGTACGGTTCACAACAGTTCTGCATCCTAACTTCCGGTTTCTCACTTCCGGTTAAATTTTTTTTTTTACTTTTTCTCGTACACCAGCATTTATGTTTGTTGGGATACTACTGCTCTCTTTAATATTTTTATAATTGGAACTACGTGAAATCTACAACATTGGTTAGCTTTTAATTAAAGTATTTGATAGATAGTAGCTCATTATATATCCAGAACACTTTGTTTCCAGAGCTGTGGTGAAGTCAGCCTATGCATCAGCGTCACAATATTTTTTTTTCGATTGCATGGATTTTGATTTATTATAAAAAATTTATTTTTGTTTTGGTTGAGTATAGATTTTTGATAGTTTTATTCATCATGCATACATGTAGAATATTTTTTCCCAGAGAATATTGTTGTAGGTGTGGTGAGGTAATTCTCCAAGGTCCAAGAATAATTTTAGCAGAGCACAAATTTTTCTACGTTTGTTTTATATCTATGCTTTTCATTGATAGTTTCTTACATATTCTACATGTAGAATGTATTCTTCATGTAAAATATTTGGCAGAGAAAATTGTTGTTGTCGGAATGTTGTTTGAATTTGTAGGCAAATTTAATCACTATTAGAAACAAAAACAGCCACTTTAAAGTTATTGTTTCTGAAAGTTATCTTGCGATAGAAAATCTTAAGGCAGAAGTAAGTGAAAAACTGGAAAAATTGAAAATGTTGATTAATCTTTGATTGAATTTTTTTCGGCTTTTTTGCCCGTGTTTTTAATTTTTCGTTAGTATTTTAGTCTTCGATTAGTCTAGTCTTCGATTTTATCGATTTCTAGTCTTCGAACACATAGCTGAGCAATACGGCCGGTCAGCTCTCTGAGCCAACCCAAACCGAACCAACACTGGGATAAACTACTAAATTCGTTTTTGTTCAGTTTTCGTTAGTCACAGCTCTGTGGGAGAGAGGGGTTGTGAGAAGTATATACAGAAAATGTTTGTGTTTTAGAAAAGTTAAATTCTTTTTAGTAATTTATGTTAACGTTTTTTTCTTTCTTTTTCTTTTGTTTGAATTTTTTTTAAATTTTGGAAGACCTGCAGCCAAATTCTGTAACTGTGGAGCGGTGAAGCGATAAGTTTTTAATGAAAAGAAACGAAGAAATTTTTAACACTTCACCGCTTCACGGTTACAGAATTTGGCTACTGTTCATTTTTATGTTAATAATTGTTTCCATTTTTCTCCAAATTTTTCACCAAATTTATTTTTGAGTTTTCCCGCACAGCATTTTGGTAATCATGCCCGCAGAGGTTTGAATTGGTGCATTGGACACTCCCTACGGGTTGTACGAAACTGTGTACCTCGGATACGAGTAGACCTTTTTCTTGATGGATAGCAAAGCAACATGGTAACCTTCGTCCACGTTCACGCTCATTTTTCATAGCTATTTAATTTATTTTACTGAGATAACCATAGTTAGGGTGGCCAATGTGATTGCTTCTTAGAAGTTTTCGACATTGACATTAATTTTCCCTATTTTCTCAACCATTTTTTATCTGATTACATAGGTTAGTAGTTAGTTTAAATTAGAGTTCTCAGCGGACAATATTTCAATACACACGACCACTCTGACTTGTTGAATATATTATTTGAACTCGTTAAACTTTCCGAACTCCTTACGAAGCTGTTTTCCACGCAAAAGTTAATTTATCTAAACAACTGTCTTCTACGTGAACCAATGCATTCAATACAACTGATCGTTATTTTATCTATTTTATATATTTTTTCGTCACCCAGTCCGGAATGTTATTTTTCTTATTGTTTTGCCATCTTATTTTTTTTTCATGAAATTTTCTGGATGTTTGGGTAATTGGGCATTTTTAGTAATTGGGCAGCAGTTCGGGAATTATACTCAAAGATAATAATTAAGTTTGAAATTAAAATTTGTAGTTTAAATGAGTTTGTTATATTAATATTACAATTTTTTTTGTTATATTCATATTGAATTTAGGAAAAAAATCGTATATGTCGTATACGAAATAATCGTTAAAAAACATCTTCTTTGTTTATTATTTTTAGTAAAATTTTATTGAAAAAAGAAGAAAAATATTTGTATCAATACTGTAGTGATGTTGTTTAGTGTATAACAAAAGAAAATTTAGTTCAGAGTTAGATCCATAAGAAAAATTTACACAAAGCATAATTATTTTTCTTATATTGGAATTAATAACAAAAACCATAGTAGGTAAATATGTTTAATCTGAAATTAAACCATGCACTCCTAAATTTGTTTAGTCTTTAATTTTATTTGTGCCCGGCTAGTTAGACAAGAGCACGTGACTCTTTATCTCCGAGTTTGGATTCGATACTTTATTCGATATCATACAACCTAAGTTCACCTGCATTTTCAAAAACTTCTCTACCCATTCTATTCAAATTCCCAAAGAAAACAAACACGCGGGATTAATTCTTACAAATAATGAAGCAAATGTAAATATTGAATTCGATTGACGTTCATGTTATTGGTTATTGCCGACTTTACACACAGTTTGAATTTATTCGTATTGATTATCCAAATTAAAACATTTGCGATATGGACTTGAAAATATTTATAATTTTGTGGAATTTTTTGTCAATTTGTATGTAAATTTTTGCTTACATATTTCTGAAAGAATTTGCAACCAACTTTCTTCTTGAGTTTTGCCGCACAGTATTTTGTTCAGCATTCTAAATGGGGAAGGAGTTGTATTGAGTTTGCGAATCGCACACCCCCAACGGCATTACGAGCCTGTGTATCCCAGTTACGAGCAAAACATTTCTTGATGAATGGCTGAAGCAACATGGTTAGCAAATGACAAATGTCTCGTTGCTATTCAATTTATGTAGCTCAGCGTAGCATTGTTAGGGTGACCAATATGATTACTTCTTAGAAGTATCTCGACATTGGCATTAATTTAAATTTATTTTTTTCCAATCAGTTTTTCTCTTGTTGCATGGTTGCTGTCATCGTATGAATCGATCATTGATCGAATATACACACTCTTAAATTTGTTTACTCTTCAAATTTATTTGTGCCCGGCTAGTTTGACGAGAGCATGAGACTCTTGATTTTTGGGTTTGGGTTCAATTCTCTGTTTTCTGTTATTTAACATTTCACAATTCGTAAGAAAATAAACACGCGGGATTGATTTCATAAGATGTGACTCACGTTTATTACGGTTTCGATATTTTTTTCGAACATAATTCGATTTGGATAGTAATCCTAATATATTAATATTCAAAACCTCATAACTTGGTTGGTCTAATATTAAGAAATTTCATTGCTTTTTTCAATCGCTTCGAGCTAATTACATCAATATCGTACACACATTTCTGAAAGCAAAAACAAATATGAAACTCAGCAAAATAAAGAAAGTTTTCACACTTTCATTTTCAATTATTTTTAATTATAGTTGATCTAAGCTATCATCATCTTCAATGACATCTCACAACGAAATAATATGTTGAACGAATTTAAATAATTTTATTTTATTTTAAATAAAAATTCTATGTAATTATCGTGGCGGAACAAACATATTAATTTAATTTTATTCTTGGAATAATTACGTTTTAAATTGAATTGACAAAACAAGAAGAGAAATTTTTGTTTACGAACCACCCTATATTTCTACTTACTTCCACACAAAACAATTATATTCAGATTTTTTCATTGCATGTCGTATAAACAAACAAAATTACATGTAGAGGTCGGATTGGTGTGTAAAGAAACAATCAAACGTATTGTGTGCAAAACAAACAAACAAAAATTTGCAAAATGCACTCAGTTTATTACTATAATTTTGTTTAATAAATTTAATTTATAAAAAAAATAATATAATAGTTTCGAAATTCCATAAAAAAATGTAAACTTTAAGAAAACAATAAAATTGTTGTAAATTTTTTTTATTATTATTATTTCATAATTTGTTTGCTGTTTTTTTTTGGGTTATAAATTGAACTAAAAAAAAAATTTTGCTTGAAGGTTAATAATTTAAGAATGAAATTGAGGTTAAAGACGAATTAAAAGAAAAACAAAATTATTAGACTATAAACGAATCTTCTTCTATCTTAAAATATTAAAACATAATCCAGACCTATCACAATAAATCATCGTTACTATAGTTTGTTACTAATAATATGAAGTAACGAAAAACAGGTGACAGATTGAAAATTTAGTTACCCTTTTCCATCAGCACCTTTTTTTATGTATTTTTTTTTATTTACATAATTTTCAAACAAAACACATATGGAAATCTTAGAAAGACTAAAACAAACAAATAAATAAACAAACTATTTGGAAAATTGTTTGTTGTTTAAGATTGGTTGTAAACTAACGAGAACATTTTGAAGTTTATGATAACCCTAAATTTATTGTTTGTTTATAACTAACTACTATACCTTAGAGTTCATTGCACTTATATAACTTTCCCTGCAAATCGGAAAAACACTGTAGTCATTTTGATTTTCTTTACCACCATAAGGGAATTTAATTAAAAGAGGATATATTCAAAATTATTTGATATGAAGAAGAGGAATGATGACATTCGGTTAAGGGTCTATATATACTCTTAGAGATTTCAATGACTTGCAAAAAAAATGTTGGTTTTGTTATAACAAGAAAAATGATTCTTACATTTCGACACCCTTTTAATGTATTAGTTACTCCCTAAGGATCGGTAAATTTTAAAAAGATATAAAATAAAAACGTGATGTATCGTTATGCTTAGTTATGTGTTTTTTTTTTGTTTTATGTTCAGTTTTTTTATTACTACATTTTCTTTGAAATATTTAAATTTCGATTGAGTTGCACAAGGGGTGTCAAATCTTGATTTTGTTTGGGCGTAAATTTTCTTTAATTTTTATTAAAAGTAAGTTTTTGTGATTAAGATATAGTCCTAGATTAGCTGAAATATATATAAAACATAGTCCCATCGTTTTATTCCCAGAAAATAGTTTGGATTTCGTTATAAGTACAATAAGTTCCACCAGTTGCTCACACCGCACACGTAGCGCGAAGATTATTGAGATTTCCAGTAATTGACTATCATGGCAGAGCAATCAACTTAGTCACACCTAAGCTGTAATACAAACAATGATGGCCTGATAACAAACAATTGATAGATAGATCAATGTGTTTATAGTATTATTCATTCTCATAATATTTGAAAAAGAAGTTTTTCAGTTTTTTCTAAGCCACCCAGATGAAGCAATTTCGGCAAAATAGGATTGTACTCATATTAAAGCCAAGAAACATCGATTTCGAATCATTCATTCATGAGAAACCTTGGCATTTATTTCATTAGACAACCACGGCCGCCACTCTAGTGCGCTTTTATTGACTTTGACAATGACACATCAGACAAAACGAACTCGTGATGTTAATGCTTATCCTTAAAACCATTATAAAAACCACCTGTAGTTTTCAATTACAGAGCACGACGACGTAAAAGAAAAGCTACTTATAACAATCGAAAATTAGCCACAAATACGTTTACCTCAAAATAAAATTCACATCATAACAAAACAAAATTATTAATTAATTAAAATTACAAAATAAATTCATCTCAACAAAAATGCAATCACCGACTGGTTTTGTGTATGCAAAAATTAAAGTATTTCGCTTCGCAATAAGTGTAGCACGTACTCCAGTCACCACTATCGTACACCACGAGTAGGTTAAATGAACAAGCACTAATACTTGAACCACCAAGGCACACTAAATTTGTAAAAACGTGTACATATACAACTGAATATGCTGGAAATAATTCTTGACATCATGCAAATGCAAGACAGTAGCGCGGAGTTAATGAGTAAGTGGGTCATAACCGCACTCAAAAATATTTTCAAAGTCGCATTGTCACGGAAAAGGATCGGCAACAGTGGGCGACTGCTATTTTGAGGGAATATCGAAAAGCCAATGTCACCAACTCCGAATTAAAGCACAGAGAAACAGAATAAGCTATGTGGCAGCTTAACATGAGTTTAGGGAGAATCGAATGCAATTACGAAATGAAAACGAGAACGAAAAAATTCTATAAAATACATAGAAAAACAGTTCAAAATCAGCGATATCACCTACAAGATCGTGGTAACTAAAATAGAAGGATTAAATTCAATTAGTTTGATCCTATACCTCTAAACGCAGGTGAAATTACTCAAAAAATCCAACGGGTAACATTTAACAGTGCGTCTGGAGATGATGTAATTCTAAATCTGTTACTGAAAGCGGCAACACCATAAAATTGTGTCCTTCCTTAGCAATATTTAAACAGATAGTTGAAATAATTAATTTTCCTTGACGAAAGCATGGCAGTGCTAAAATGTTGTGTTAATATCCAACGGTACCAAACACCTTTAAGACCACTTATCGTACCGTAATCTGTGTGTACTGGACACAATTGAAGAGTTCCCTGAATGACAGATAAGTAACCAACCGAATGAAGCACTGTAAAATGTTAGAGAGCAAGAAAGCAAAAAATAATACTGTGATGTAGTTATCTTGAAGGTCAAAAACGCTATTAATTCCACTAACTAAAGCCGAATTCTAAGTATTTTATTTTACTTTTTCGAAGCGAAAAGTCGTATGAGACCGATTAAAAATTTCCGAATTCCATGCAATCGAAAATGTTAAACAATAGCTAAACGCAAATGAATTTGAACTGGCTAATCCTAAGATCGAGTATTTGTAAAGGAATAGAAACCATAGAGATGAAAAGTGAGCCAACAAACCATAAATTCTGGTAACAGTTTAAAAAATCTTGGTGTTTTTCTTGGCCACGGACGTATGTACAAGAGCAAGGGCAAGGATAAAGTCAGATATTAATGGTCTCAAACAACCAATAAGTGAACTGCAATGCAGCGTCAACATATCAATGTTGATGAACGGGAGACTAATATGGAGTATGGACTACAGTGACTAAATGCGTATCTTACAGTTATGAAACTCGCACCCAATTGTCAAACACAGTCTATGAACCAAGGTTTATTCAAGGTCGAATCATAATCCTTGTTTGTGGTGTCGATATAGAGAGTGTAAATATGTGTTCGGGAATTTACACAAATTTGGTATTTTTCTGACCCTATTACGAAAAACATTAGAATTCAGTTAATTCAACTACAGTCAATAAGGACAATGATTGATGTTCAAGTTCAATGTTTCGTGTTTCATTACTAAGGCAATATATTTTATTGATATTTAAATATCAAAGCATACACGACCCTTTGAAACACACTGCAATGGTTGTATACACAAGTCTCTTTTTATTAACTTGGACATCGAATCAATGAAATGAAAATAAATACCGCCAAATAAATTTAATAGACTTAAATTAGAATAAATATTTAATAAACAGCTATCATAATATTTATTTTTAACTGACTGGCGGTAGTACTAAAAATAAAAATTTGGTCCTTCGAGCCGGTTATTTTGATGATGTGTAGATTTGTGTAAAATGCCAAAGTAACATAGCAATCAAATGACTTTTTTATTCGCCTATATATTAAATTGTTACTTTATTACTGTGATTTGCGGCTTTAAAGTATCACTTTTCAACTATTTATTTTGTCGTCATAGCTACGTCCAAAAAAGTAAAAAGCATTTGTATTTGTTTAAATTCTATAAAAAATAAATTTTTTTATCAAAGCAACCCGCAAATTCAAAATTTCATTATCCAATTAAAATAGTTGTTATCATTTGTTGTCATAGAATTTGGAAAAAGTAATAAATATTTTTTTCAATGTTACTTGTTCCACATATTTTTATTTTAAAATTTATGAAAATTTATAATTTTAATTTAGAATAAACAACTTTTCTTAAAATATTTTGCTTGCGGCGAATAAAAAATAGTATATGATGCACGGACGTAAGCTATTTTGGACTTAATGTGGGTGCAAATCTCGGCTAGCGCCTCGATTTGCAAACTCCACATCCGTCCAAAATCTTTAGCTTTACGTCCTAGCATCATAATGTACTATTTTGGTGAAAAATCGTTTGTGTTTTGTCTAGGATTTGAACTGACAATAATAAAATTTTTTAACAATTGGACATTGTGATATGAAACCATCCAAAAAAATTTTAATTTTTAACCTGACCATTTTAGATTTTTATGAAACTTGCAGAAATTATTCTCCATAATTATACATTAAAAAAACAATTTTCAAAATTTTTTTATCTTATTGAGTTTTTGAGTAATCAATTTACAAAATTTTAGAATATCATCATTTTGGGGCTCGCTTTAATGGTTTCAACTTCAGCTATCTCAAGTTGTGTAACACCTAGAGACTTGCTAGACCCCCACCCCCCTCCCCTTTAAAAGAACATTAAGTGGATCTAATACCAACCTTTTACTTTCGATTTAGTGCTTCGGGTTGAGTGAGTGGTTGGTTTGACATGAAATGACCCAATTATGGTCTAGAAATCATGGATTTTTGCGAGGAAATCGAAGCAATTACAAATTAACTTGTTGACCACAACAAAAAAATTGACAAAAGTAACTTAAAAGCCTACAACCACTTCAAGAAAAGCACCTTGTAAATAAAACAAAACAAACTACACCTCCACCCCAAAAAATTTGTTTTATGACTCAGTTTTACCCATAATGAGAAATTTTCAATGTACCGCTAGGATAATAAATCAGGAAACTCCAATAAGGGATACTCAATTCAAAAAGTTTCCAAAGGGGTTCAAACGGTTTCCAAATTTTATTTATTTGTTAACATATTTCAGAAATTCATATTTTCGTTAAGGGCGTTTCATTGTTTTTTTCTTTCATTCTTTCATATTGACTTAGCTTGCGGGTAGTTGTAAAAATGTATGATATCGTGTAGTCTAAACAAATAGAGCATAAAACATTGATTTTGCTATCAATTTTATTAATTTCATCACTAAGAAAATATATTTCTAGTTTGATATTTAGATATCAAAGAAAACACGACTCTTTGAAACACACACATCGAGTCAATAGCATTAACTTAAAATCGGCAATAAATTTAATAAGTTAAAACAAATATTAAATATAAAACAATCGTAACAAGTTTTTTTAAGGAATTGGCAAATTTTTAACAAGTTTGTTCAACAAATTTTTAACAAATTAACATAAATAAAAATTTGGTCCCTCGAGCCGGATATTTCTGGTTAAAGAGTTTTCAATTTTCTACTGAAAACTTGCCACCTGGTTTTTTTTTCTTCTGAAACTTTATTAGTTATGCAGCGCCGTTATCTAACTATCGCAAATACCGTGAGTAAACAACATTCATTTAATTTATTATCAAACATTCGGACATTTTCTTGTATTGGAAATTCACGATTAAGGTCACTGTGGCTACTTGAAAATAGAAGGTTTAATCAAACGTAGATGTATAACAAAAGAAAGATTTCTAGATTTTGCCTAATATCTAGTAGATAAAATGACTACGAATCTTACAATGAAGCATTTCTGCGAGTTGTCAAGCGATATGACATGAAGCAACACTTCTGACTATTGTGAAGCAGTTGGTCTAAGACACGATGAATGTGAATCCATGCTTAAGGCCACTACCTGAAAAAATGCGGCCAAAAGAAACTGATGATTGCTATGAAAATATACTCTGTGAAATTATTTAACAAGACAAGAGGCAGCAGATTAGATTTTTCTACGTTAGATTAATTTATAAAATTACTCAACAGGTATCCATGGTACCTAAAAAGTCTCGAAATCAAGTAAAGAGTTTTCTATCGAAATAATTTTCAACAAAAATGTTTTATGTCATAGAAATTAGGATGCCATAATTCCTTTTTCTGGAAGATCAGAAGCATAAACTCTGAGATTGTCTTAATATTATTCAATTGGATCAAATTCAATGCTGAGACTCTATTAAAGATTATAATAGACATTACCGTTTTCTTAATGACTAACACTTCGTTTTAAATATCGAACCAAAGAACAATATCATTATATGGTGGACAAAAACCACCTTTAAATCCATCACCAACGCCAACGGGCTACGTTTGACAGCTACAGCTACAGTTATAGCTACCACACATATCAGCCACTAGTAACGGTACGGTGAGAACTTGTACATACAGAAACCATAAAAGGCAATGCCACAATACTGACAGTCCTAATTGAGATATATTTAGATGATAGAAAACCTCTCGGTTACTAAATTACATTGTACTGCTTGCTCAGTTTCCACTGAAAGATCAAGAGACAATCCCATTGCTATTCTGTGTACACGATTGTTTCCAATTAAGATGTATTTTCCTCCAAGGTTAGTTTACCAACCAAGCCAACCAAGCCAACCCCAAAGTAATGTATAAAAACGAAAAGATAAGAGAATATAAGAAAAGAAAAGCAAAGAAAAGAAAAAAAAAAGGAAAAGAAAAGAAGAGCAAAGAAAAGAAAAGAAAGAAATGAAAAGAAAAGAAAAGAATAAAAAAGAAAAGAAAAGAAATGAAAAGAAAAGAAAAGAAAAAAAAATCAAATAAAGGAAAAAACAGAAAAAAATAAAAGATAAGAAAAGAAAATAACATAAAATAAAATAAAATTGACTGGTTTTGGTAGTTGCAGCAACATGCACATCGTTGGGCTCTTTATGATGATAATTTATGATGTGAAATATTTTGTTGTTACCCATTCAAAATTAGAACAGTGGTGACTAGGACGAATAGAAAGAGTTCATCTAGGTTCTTGGGCTTTGATGACTAATAATAGTGGTTGATCGTATTGGTTTTGTTTTCTGTACATAATTAAATGTGTCTGCTTTATTTTTTCTGTTCAGTTTCTTTAAGCTAGTTAGAAGTCACGTGCTAGTGGCCACCAATATTAATCAGTGTAGGTAATAAACCTGTATCTACCTTCGCATTGAATGAAATGGATGAATGCCTACTACGTTTTTGTCACAATAATTTTAATGACTATAACAGTTAGTAGATGTTGCTCTTTGTTTAAATCTAATGATGATTATTTCTATAATATGACAGTAATATTTTTAAAAATATTTCTCCTTGACACGCCTCAAAAAATTTTCCGTTAAATACATTCAACCAAACCAAAAAATTTCAATTCTTCGTTTCACTTGAGAAGTCAGTAAAATATGTTTTAACGGAAAAAACAAAAAACTGTAACAAATTCAAAAACAAAAGCTGTTTCAAAATTTATCCCTTAAATCTCTCCACGTACTCCAATTTGTTACTTAAGTTTAGTGGTTCTGTTTTTTTTTATAAATACATGACCTTACTCATTTGACTATCTTGAGACGTAGATTTTAAAACGAAAAAATATTTTTGTCTTTCCATATCGTTAGTCAAATCGTTCACTAACCTTCAAGAATTGCTATTTTTATGTTTTTAAAGTCGCGTCAAACCATGAAATTCCATTTAATCCCGGGTAAACAACCTTTTTTCATATTTTGACAAAAATATTATCGCTACATCACGATATTAGTGATTTAGAGATAATAATTGGAATCAAAGTGCATGTACTAAGATAGAATCAGAAACATGATAGTTTGGTATAATGTACAGTTTGATTAATCTTAGTAAACTTTGACTTAAGTACATTCGCAAAATTTTCCATAACCACAATGAATTTATAATTAACGATAATCTCACAAAATCTAATATTTCCTAATTAATTTTCCTCAACATAGATTTATCTTATCTAATTTCTTTTTCTCATTAAAAAAAAAATATCAATCATAAAAATCTTAATGATCAAAGAAAACAAAAATTTCCATTGTTAATTATAAAACAATTTGATGAAAATAAGAGATAAGATGAAAACGAAAATCGACAGGAAATAATTATTCAAATCGGAAAAATAAAAATATTTTATTTTCTATTTTAAGTTTTCTATTCGTTTTTCACTTTGAAACAGATTCGTGTGATTGTAAACCAATTAGTTTTGGATTATGGTGGTGTTGGTGTTAATACTGATTTTGTTTAGGAAAAAATGTTTATTGAAGAAAGATAAGTTTCAGACTAGATTTGGATGAGAATTGGATTGAAGTCGTTGAGTTTTTCATGTGTAAGCTGATTATACATAATGACACATAGTGCTACACCAAGCAAGCAACATTTAATGGTTCAAAGGGTTACAAACATCTATCTAAATTTTGAAACATTTATCTAACCGTAAAAACTAGATTAGTTTGACGATGGTTAGTTTCTCCTCGAATCACGTTTTAGGTTTAAGAATTTAAGTATAACAAACTCCCTCAGAATCTGCTGCGGTCACAGAATATACTGAACTTGGCAGTTTGGCGCAGAATAGGTTTCAATGAACTTGGTGACTCTAGACGGCTTTAAACGCAGGGTTATCCAAACCAGTAAGGCACTTACGGAAGGAATTGAAGGTTACACCAGTCAAACCAAAGTTAAGGCGAAGAGCTAATGGATCTGATAGAAAGAAAAAAAATTCAAAAAAATTGAACCCATGTCGTACCTATAGTAACCATCGGAGTGATAAACCCTGAACTCATAGTTTATAATATAATCAGAATCGATTGCCAAAACCTGGATATTTGGCCGAAACAATAGACTATCCTGAGAGATGATATTGAGAAGAATCTTATGATGATGAATATCATACGGAGACATGACTCAAAAATTTAAAAGTTGCAAGTATAAGTTAAAATGGGAATTTTATACGATTTAAATCGTCAAGAATTCCAATTAAAACTGTCAATCAAACACGAAACGGAAACAAGCATTATCCATAACGGTCGCTAGCGATGGAATCTCTTCAACAACTTTTGAAAAGAACGACAAGGACAGATTTGGAAGCAACTAGCCTAAACATGCATATATTGTGATGTCACATGGGTTATGACGAGAGACCAATGTAGCGCGAAGACTATTATTGCCTGAAAAAACGAGACTCAGAAGATTGTGTTTTATGAAATATGGGCGAACAGCAAATAAGCAAAAGGTATACTGACAAACATCAACAATCAAATGACACAACTGATATACTTTTCAGATAAGGAAAGACTGAGAACAGCAGTTCTCTTCAACAAACGTTTGAAAGTTTATCAAAATTTATGACCAGAGATCGGCTCCAGCTGAACTCTAAAAGCTATTTACGTCTGACCACACATAGCTTCTGGGCTGAGTCTGTAGGCTGATCGATACATAACCGATACATAACTCTAAAGTTCACATAAAAGGCCTATCTAGTTAATCTGCGCAATAAAAACATGTCGAATCTCCTTGCGTGCTTTAAGTTTAAATAAATTCTTTGTTCTCAAAAATTACAAAACAACATTCAGTGGCGCTGCTTCAAAAATTTTTGAAGATTCGTAGATGTTTTTTCACATATTTGGTTATTGAAGGGGATGTATATCAAGGTGTTTGATGTCGTTTGGTAGTAATCTGGAGCCCGGCAAAAATTTCACAGACGGATATTGCGACGCAAATTATTCTAACAAATGAACAACAATCGCATAGAAATCAAGGCGTTATTGTTCTTCCTGCAATGAACTCAATCGAAAATAAACAACCAAACAAGACTCGTCCTGATTTTTAAAAACTTTTTGTTGTCGCATTCACCGAAAGAGAAACAAGCCATCGTAAGAAAATGTTTGTGATACAAATATCCTTCGAACCACATTCAATGTGTTCGTTACGGTCTTACGAGACAAACTTGTATACTAGGCGACAAAGGATGGGCAATCAAAGAGTAGCAAACGTCCGAGATTAACGTACCGTACACCATTCTTGCTATGGACATATGCGATAACGTGAGATATCATAAAACATAAAAAACATAAAACAAAAAAATTACGTCCATCAACAACTTAGAACGCTTGTTACTGTGCGGATCTAGGTCTTAAACGGTTTTGGTATAAGTCCGTTCGACATTTTGAGGGAAGTAAAAAAGAGTTATACTAAGAATATAAGAAAACAAGAAATTGTCGACGATGACGACGTAGCTTACCTGAAGGATGGATATCATCCAATTTTGAGAGGTCGACATATGAAACGTTTAACAAAAAATCGGTTTGACAACATACAACAAAAGAAGATGTACCGACCAACAAAAATCTGTTCAGTAGACATTTTCTTTTAAACATCTAAATCAGACAGTTCTCACATAATCAAACATTCTTTTCGTCCTATCAAATTTATTCCATAAATAATATCTGTATATCTATGACGTTCCACTGTAATGCATAGTTTTGTTATTTTAAAACATTTAACGGATCTTATATGCCGATATTTAACCAAATAATTTTTTATAAATTTTCGTGAAACAAATGTATTTGTTTTTGTTAAACAGATATTGAAATAGAGTAAGTTGGTTCTGCGCAGGCGTTTGTGTTGAATCATTAATAAGGTGCTTTATTTTACATTATAATAAATGAAGAATGACAGTTAAGTGTCGTTCTCCAGCGCTAAGCACTTTTCCATCAGAGTGAAGTGGTGGTCAAATCTCAACTTCCAGTTGGGGAGAACAAACGTTCAAAATCAACCTTCTTTCACAATTTTAATGGTCGTATCCATTATCGGCGATTTTAGACCTACATTCACTCTAGACCTTACATATCCTTTTTGGAGAGATCTCGAGTTTGGTCTTCCTTTTTCGGTCCTCCGTCAACCATACCTTCTTTTTATATACAGTTTTTTTGCAAGAGGTTTCTGTCCCGGGAAGATCTCCATTATTAATGAAAAAATAAATAAATAAATTAAAAAAATTTTTTCACAAATAAATAAATTTAATAAATTTAATTTGATTAAATAAATAAATTATTTTGTTTGAAATAAATAATAATTAAATAAATAATTGAATGTTTTTAAATACAAACAAATAATTAAAATTTGGTATTTTTAAATAAATAAATAAATATAGAATTTTAAATTGAGGTTTAAACAATTAATAATCAATTTTTTTAGAATTAAGCATTTGTTTCTACAGGGCCTCCATTTACCTCAGTCGTTGGTTGTCGCGTTTTCTTTTTCTTTCGGTATTGGTTTTTTTTTTGGGAAAAAATTTCGCGTCCACTATTAAGTCTGTTGGTTTGGAATCTTAAGGTTTCAGTTTTTTTAGCAGATACAAGAAACTTTCCATGTTTCTTCTTTGTATTATTTTCTTTTATTTTTTATACATTGAACAATAGACAGCAAGAAAATGTCTGTTCTACCTGATGATCACCTCTTCTACGGGTTGGATGACAGCGTGTTGGACGTTGAATACTTTCTTCGGGGTATCCAAAGTGACGGTGATAACTGGACGGAAAAATTAAGAGTGGCCAGAGTACCAGCAGCGCCTGCTCCAGTAGTACAGCATAAAGAGTACCTATATTATAGGGACTTGAGTCAATTTTGCTCAAATTGGCTTCCTCTATGTTCAGGGAATGGATCATCACCTGATGCCCACGATTTCATACACATAATTGAAGTGAGTGCGCTAAGGGATCGGGTGGACTGGGACAAATTAAAGTTCGTGTGTCCCGATATCTTCGTGGAGCTGCCGATAAATATTATCTTTATCTTACTAATGAGTATCAGGTAGTGACCTACCCGGTACACAGAGAGGGTTTATTACGAACGTTTGTTATCCTTACATTGGTAGCAGATGTAGCTACTCTAGAAGATCTGCGGGTGTTATGCCAGATATTTGAGAAGTTACGTTCTTCTTTATCAACAACATGTAGGACAACTGGTCAACTAAGGATTAATGAAGAAGATCGAACCCGATCCATCCCAACAGAAGCAATGGACACAGTTTCACCAATTTCAAGCGAACAGCCGGCAGTTGATTATTGTGTATTAACAGAGGTACACCACGAACTAAATTCCACCTCGGTTCAAATTCTGAAAAATTTATTAAATGCGCCTCGAATGTTTTCGACGAAATCTGAAGGTGCGAAAAATGCTCAATAAGGCATGTATCGCTTCAATTATTTCTGAAATAAATGACTCTAGGTCGCACGTTTACATCGGTAAACGGTACAATATTTCATATTGTGTGTTTGTACTTCTCGATAGTACCATATTTTTTTTAATCCCTTCTAATGTAGTACTCCATTCTGTTTGGCTTAAATCATGTGATAATTTATTTGAACATTTACAAAACCAAATCAATAAACACAATATTACCGATACTGTTAATAATATTAAAAATAAAATTAACAGTTAAAGTGATTTTTGACTTATACGAGTCACGAAATCTTGAAGATTTTTTTATTGTTTTTCTTAAGTTTTAACATTTTTTCGAATATATATTTTCTCATTAATTGCTGTCATGACCCAAAAAATGCTATAAAATAAATTAATAATTCATCCATTTTTATGACCGACATATTTTTGTATAAACAGATAATATACATTTGTTTATGTAAAAATACATAAATGCATATTGATACAAAAATGCAGTCATAATTATGATAAGATTAACAACATATGAAAAAAAAATGGATGAGAACGACAGATAGATAGACAGACAGCAAACAAAAAAACCGCACACAAAAAAGTGTTACAACTAACAACACAAACACCTTGGGGTGATTTGAAAGTTTTTTTATTTATTACTTTCCTTTCACTCGTTTTCGTTTTAACTGTCACTTATAATAAAACTTATGTATATCTAATTGAATCAGTTTGGTAATCGAAAAAGACACAAAACCTTAATTATACGAATAACAATACCTTCAATCCTTCCCTAATATGTACCTAAAACCATAATTTAGTAAGACAGACTGACTACATTCAGTTATTTGTTCAAAATTCCGAACATCGACACAAAGCAATAAAATTTTAAACTTTGTGTCTGGACAAAAGCAATTAAGAGATTTTATTTCGTAATCGTTGGACTATCGTTCATTTTAATTGTTTTGAATGGGTTTTAGGATAATTTTTCGAGTTTGAGGTTCGGGTGAGAGTAATAAATTTAAAAAAATTCGAATTCATATAAATAAAAATAGACATAATGGAATAGATAATTTTCTATTAAATATAATATAGGGTTCAATTTGTTAAAAGTTTATAGGCTTAGATAATTCAAGATTGTTCACGTGAAAAAGTTATCTACTGACTATTAAGGATAATCAGAAGAAAATGGGGGGTTTTATGAAAGAAGAAAAAATATTTACTCAAAGATTTTGAGTACTCCATTTCAGGTATCACATTTTTGATAGAACAGAAAATAATTTGATTGACAGAAAAGAAGCCAACGGCCGACGGAGAAGAACTGCTTTGGCAGACAAAACAATACTCCACTTTGGTGGTCGATAAAGCAGTCAGGTTGGCTGATGAAAAAAGAGTCAGAATTGTCGATGGTAGGAGTCATTTCCGTGGGTTAAGATAACCAGAAAGAAACCAGCTTCATTGGTCGTCACAAAAAAAACGATAAACACGAACTTCACTGATCAACAGAAGAAAAACTACATCGCTGGTCGTTTTAAGACATGTTTCAGGTCGACTGAAAATCAGACCAGCTTCGTTAGTTAAGAAAAGTTTTGCTGGTAACAGAAGCCACTTGGATGATCAATGATCCACAGCAGTCCTATAAATTTTGCCGATCGATATAAGAAGAAAATTAAAAAAAAAGGTCAGCTGCGCCATCTTGAAAAATGTCAACAAAACACTAGAGCTTCGCCGGGGCGCCAGAACTGGTTTAGAATGCTAGTTTAATACCACATCTCTTCATGATTCTAACTCAACTCAACTGATGCCAACTAAAAACGTTAAAGTAATGAGTCCTATAAGCCAGCGAATCCTGTTTTTTTTTTTTGCTCAAAGTAGTAAAGATAGTTAGATATCGTCCTCGTTTTCAAGTCATGGGTTTCTGTTGACCCAGTACTTGTGCTCAACACTACAAACCATCCGAGTTTTGGGTGGGTTTTAAAAAACGGTAGCTCCTCCACCCTAAAGTTTGTGCGTCTTTAGAACTTGTTCATAAGCGATCGTTGCAGTTAATACTCGACGAGCGAAAATTTATCGTGATCGTTTAGGCCGATGACTTTGTTTTATTGGCGACCGTAGCAAATGTCGTTGTACAATCCGCGATTTAATGCTAAGTAGTAAGTTCTCTTTGTATCCTTAAAAGCCACAAAAATCGGAATTTTTATATATCCCTGTCTTAAACATTTCATCAAACACCATTCTTAACCCATATATTGGAAAATCTACCGTTTGTATAAAAAAAACAAATGACACGATAAAGAAAAATCATTCAAATACTACCAAACAAAAGAAACATAAGGTCCTTCAAAATTTAATCAATTATTGATATTGCAAAAATATATCAGACAAAACTCATAATATGAAGTACCCTATTAATAATTCAGCATCAAGCGTTGATGAATTTACTTTATTTTGGTTTTTAGTTAAAACAAGAAAAGCTATATTCGTTTCACAATGAATAAAGACAAAATAATAATGCGTTACAGTGGAACATCATTACCAGACAGATGTTATTTATGAAACGAATCTTTATTTGTTTGATAGTACTGGACGGATGTAGGATTAATAGTGAGAAAAATAGAAGAATATTGGATTAATAGTATGAATATTGTGAGGTCTGTGTGGTTTAGACTTTAAAAGAAAATGTTTATTTAATAGAATTTTGTTGATCGATAAATCCTTACTTAATTTAATTATTATTGCTTTTTGAGATTTTTGTAAGCAATTAAGTAATTATCATTGCTCATAAAATCCTCAAAAAACAATAATAATTAATGTTCGTATCAGACACCTCGATGGGAAAAGACGTTGTGTATCATAAGAATACTAACATCTTGCCTTCAATGGTTAACCAGTTGGTTGGTTAAGTTGTAACTATTTTGTTGTTGGAGGGATTGGCATCTGAATGGTACTGGAGATACATTCGGCGCAAGCAGGTAGTACACAGGGATGAACTATGCGATGCTCTAAGGGATGATTTCAAGGACCGTGGCATAGGGACCAGATGAGGGCTTGTAAGCAGGAGTTGAGTTATCCATTTGGTGACTTCTATAGAAGTATATCCCGATTGGCTGAGAGATTGATGACCCCTTAATTCATCGTGAAATTCTTAATTTTTTACGTAACGAAATAAAACCTGACATACAAAGAGAGTGAATCCATATAATGATTCATAGTGTACATTGCATTCCGCTGCTGAGCTTATCCATATAAGTTCAGCAGCGGACAAAGAAGCTACTAATCCACACCAGCATCCTTCTCGGACTCTGCATAACTGACAGCACTGCATATGTTCCGTGTGTTTTCTGTTAATGTTATCTGTTTCAATTATCGGCAAACCGACCATCCAAATTACGAATGTGAGGCCGAGGGTACCGTTTTCTATTTTGGCTTCGGTAAACAAAAAGTTGTGAAACCAGAATGTAGCAAAAGCAATCCCAGTTTTTTTCCGGAGACACCTTATCTCACTTAATTTACTTTATTTATATCACATTATTTTGAACCGCGTTTGAGTTTTATCTTGTCATTCATAACCACTGTATCTAGAAAGACCTTCTTGAAACGTAGCTAGCTAGAAATAGAGCCAAATCTAACCGTCTCAATTCTATAAATTTCAACAGCAAAGGCAGGAAGATTATTAAGCACGAAGGGAAGAATTAGGTATTAACAGATAATCAGAAGAATTTCTTCGAGTTCCATTCGACGAATGCGAATCTTTTGACAGATATGAAGAGCCTTGCGTACGATCAGTATCAATTAATGTTACTATTCCTCATGATGCTCGATACCACGTACAAGCAGAAATGTAGAATAAGCAGCGAGTTGCAGCGCTGTAATCAGTGTAAAATAACTCCTGCTAATGGCGTTACTCAACGGGTTGTGGGTTGTTTCGCTACACCAACTATTTTAAGAGGTCTAATGAAATCTTTTACATTAATCATTATACCTTCTTTTATTCAAGATTTATACTTAGGTATTGCCTTTTTTCAATCGTTTACTTTATTAAGTAGGGAGGTGAACTCGGCCGTATATTGGTACTGGGAGTGATAGAGAAAAGCTCTTGTTCCTGGAGTTCTCCTGTAGTACTCATTAGAAAGCCGAGTACAGTTCGCTTTGGTCTTGATTCTCGGCGAGTACATTTGTGCACCAAAAAAGAAGATTACCCATTTCCACAAGTTGATGGTATTCTAAATCACCAGCCTCAGCCCAACATCATATAAAACAAAATTCGAAAACAAAGTAAAACTAATTGGAGATAGACCAAGTCGTGATAGCAAAATTGTATCGTACGCTCGTTGCGCATATGGAACCCAACTAGTGTAACACAAGATATCGATACGCATGATAATCAAAGAGTGTAAAAATGGAATGAATTTATATTATAAACCAACATTTAAAAAACAGAATTTTTTTTATCCCAAATAAAAAAATCTAAGTTCCATTGTTTATGTTCAATTGAGGGTAAAACTATAATACGGAACAGATTTTTGTTTTCTATTCTTTTCTACTATACAATTTAAGTAAAAATTTTTGAGATTTCTATAAAATTAAAATACAACGAAAAAAAATATAATAAAATTAAAAATTAATATCCGGAATCATGGAGGTTTCAAGTCTCCCTTTTTTATATTGTAGACGTAGTCAACTATTCAAGATTTATACTCGTACGTGTAAGTTGACATGAAGAGCATAATGGTAGTAATTTAATTCACAGAGGGATGATGATTATAATGAAGAATCGAGAAAAAGAAAAACTATTTTATTTTTTAATAAAAATAGAATTATTGAAGATTATAGGTTTTTATATTTGATTGTGAAAATTGTTAGGGAAATTTCTTATTATTTATTTCCACCCTTATTGTTCGTTGGTACAGTAGCAATTTCTTTGTTCAACTGAATCATTTTATTTACAATAACTGGTTATCCTATACATTGCAATTAAATTGATTTTTTAACAGTAACAAAAACACCTTTCACTATTTGTACCTCAACATAACGATATTGGTTGAACTTATAATAAATAACTTAAATTAATTTTGCAGCTGTCATTTATTTTAAATTTTTTTTTGTTTTTATTCTCTTTTTATTTTGTTCAACAAAAATGTAATTAAATTTACCGTGAACATAAATTAAAATTACTCAACATCAATAACAACAAGCTCTTCATAAGTAAAAAAAAATGGTCACCATCAAAATGAAAGACGGTGGATCCTCTATTCGGTTATTTAATTATATCTAAAAAATGAAACATTTTAATTTAATTTAAACTTCCAACTTAAATTTAGTTTACACAAAATCAAACCACCAGTCGTTTTACACAACTCAACCCTCTTGTTCGTTATACAACAAACCAACAAAAAATCTCTGTAATCTTCATTCCTGTTCAAAAAAGTTCTGTTTTGTGTCAAAAACAAATACCGGAAAAATTATTATGGAAAGTACAAAAGAAAATTTTTGATTGTGATTTTTTCCAATTTAAATATTTACTTTGAATAAATAAAGGGAATGAATATTGATGCTGTATGATAGATGCTGCAGTACTGTTGTTTTTTTGTCTGGTGTTGCACGATTTGATTATGTTTGTTTTTAGTATTTTATCGATGTTGTCTGGTTTATTGAAGTTATATCAAATATTTATTATTCAATTATGTTTATCGTATGTTTGACAGAAGTCTGAGTATTCACAGGACATCGTTTTGTTTTGAATAATTGACATAATTGAGATTTTTTCCTGAAGGGTAGAATTTCTAGTGTTAGCTCAATCTTAATTTTCTTCAAAAATACTCGTTTTACTAGGGTCTTGTGTCTCGACCAAACCAAGACGTGCAGAGAACATGTTGGTATGATATTCGACTTCAGTCCAAGGAATACAAGGGTCTCGCTTCCAGATAAAAATACAAAACTTAAACAATACTTCAAAATCGCTAAAATAATTCTTTTGCCCGGCTATGAGAAAACCAACACGGTTCCTTCTGATGGCAGGTTTGGATTTATCTCGCCAAAATACATGTGGCTTGAAGCCCGGTCAAGAAACGTTTTTTGTGGGGTTGTGTAATCTGTCAATGAAATCACCGACACATCGCTTAATCAAAAAGTAAAAATCGTGCAATTTTCAACAATATTCGGAATAAAAATTGAAGTATAGAGATTCCTGTAAGTTGAAAATGACTTTCAATGTGTGGGGAGGGTGTTGTAGCGTATGGTGCTGTTTATAAAAAACAACATGATTATACTGTGGAAAAAACACATCTTGCTATATATGGTAAAACATATCGATATATGAAAGTATCGACATTCATGAACATATCGATATCGATATAAAATATCGACATTCATCTGCGATACACGGTGTTACATTTTAATGTCGATATGTTTCCAATATACTTATCAAAGAATCGAGTATCGACATTCTTCAACATATCGACATCGATATAAAATATCGATATGTATTTACCTGCGATTCACGATATTAAAATTTATAATTGACATGTTTCTAATTTTTAGCACCCAACCAAAATGTATCACTTTAAATTTCAAAATTTTCTTTAAAGCTCGGTACCCCGAGTAAGCGTAGATAAAATTTTAAATTTTCTTCTCTCAAAATTTTGCTCAGATAATTTTTTGTAAAAAATGTGCTACCGCTTGGTATGGTTGATTGAGATAAGATCAATAAATCTTTCGGTCTGCACAATTTACAAATAAAGTTTTGTTCGAAACTACTTACTTAATTAAATGCTCCAGTGGCAGGAACCCAGCACTTCTTGGTTAGGTCCAGAAACTGACCAAAGAGTTTTTATTTTGTCGATTTTGAGGTATTTTAGCAATTTTTAGTAATTTCGGAATTCACATATAGAACGCTGAATATGCAGATTCAGGTCGTCAAAATATGTAAGAATAAATTAGTTTCGTCCGCAGGCGTTTTCACCTTGACGTGCACCGAACCAAGATGTACATGGGTAAGTCTTACGTCAGGTTCGGATGCAGCACAAAATACTTAATAATTCTTTGTGGAGCACTGTGACCACTCTTTGCTAAGAAACCCTCCAAAATCGAAGTGTAGAAAGTAGAATTAAGGATATGTATATTTATATCTTTTGTTTTAATAAAACCCAACTTGGCCATAAATACCAAATTAACTGACAAATTGTCTTCAGTTCATTCTCTAGCTACGATACCGTGATATTTTTTCTTTAGAGAATCTCGGCAAAGGGTTTTGCTAGCATACATTTCTTCATCGATTCATTTCTCTTTTCAGCATTTCGGTGGTCTATTAAGATTCTCTCACAGCGTATTTTAAGATACCTTCAAATCAACAACCAAGACGTGCATGGTCGATTCGAGTAGCAGTTTCGATTTCAGAGCATCAAATTATATAGGAATATATTGATTTCGTTTTTAGATCAAAATGAATTAACACAAATTTATTGTTGAGATTCTATAATAAACATAAAAATTTAGTCCAAAAATAACACAGTTTACAAAGAAACCAATAGAAATAGTTTGAAATTTACATTAATAATCCTGAAAGAATTAGCGATACATCATCATCGCTACATCAATAAATTGTAAGCACCTTTCAAAGAGGTCGCTATATTGGGCGCTATTTAGTAACGAAAAGTTATAAATACAGATTAAAACTTACAGTGATACAAGCATTTCACCCTACCATGCTGCTGTTAAATTATAATAAACAAATGTAAAAATAATTATTGTTCAGTGTTCCAATCTACTTTATTTTTGCGTTCTTTTAATTCAACAATATGTTTTAAGGGTTAACCCAAACTTTATTATTTTTGTCAAAAAAACAATTATTTATTGAGAGGATTGACTTCATCCAAACGCAGCGTTGAATCCTACGAATCAATAAGATTATCACAATCGAACCAGCAAACCTGATACATACCTAACTGCACCAATCGTATAGAATTCACCACAACTCCCAAAATGGCAAACTATAACCACCAAACCTGGTAAAATCTAACTAGTGAGCCCCGACCTTACCAGGTCACTGTTCCCGGAAATGCTGGTCCAATTTCGTCAGTGGTGGTACACTACCGATAGGTTAACTACCCAAGACTGATACGCTACCAACAGCTGACTTAAACAGACAAAACTGGCCGAATAAAGTCGACTTACACCAACCATCCAATCAGGGAGGTTACGCTCTGGTTTCTTAATTGAAAACTGACCATATACACCAGCTCATTTACAGCGAACACAAAAGCTCACTAATATCAGTTAAACTCCAAATCCACTTTGAACTAAAGGTGGACGAATTTCAGTTATGTTCTCAACTATATCTGACCATAAACTATTCAAAAACTAATCAATAAAAAACAATCATATCCCTTATTCAATCTACCAGTTTCTAAAAATCTAAAACCAATTATAAAAACATTCCTTTTACAAATCGATCCCTTCAATCTATCTATCTACCTACATTCCAAACAATTAAATTCATTTCTTTACAAACTATTTTTCAAAATTTCCATCTCAATCAACAAAATAAAAAAAAAAAAAACCTGTCGGTAAAATTTTCTTATACATTTTTTTGATTGAAAACGGAATTTTAAAATTTAATCTTTCCCAACAAACAACAAATCATTAATCAAAAGAAACAAAAGTAATCCAATCTTACACTTTTTATACACAATTTACATAAGAAAACGAGGATATTGGTAGATATATCAAAAGTTTTAGTATTTAAAATCCTTTTAATGTTATGATAGGTGTGAATGATTTGTGTATAGAAAGCTTAACGATTAAAATAGAATTAATTTGTTTTATGATAAGACAACTAGGAAAAAAATATTACAAATGTCAAGACATCATCAGACACATTAATCTTATGAAAGTTGTACACGAAAGAAGAGTTTACAATAATAATTTTTTTTTATGAATTTATATAGGAAAAAATATTAAAATGCTATAAAATTGCCAAAAGACAACAAATTTTATAACTTTCTCTAAACCAAAAAATTAATCCGTCTCGACTCATATGACGCAATTTATACATAAAGCCAAAAACATCCTTTAATTAAAAGTAAAACAAAAAAAAGTTGGAAATTTTCCAAAATAAAATAACTTACCAATTGCAATACAACAAAATCCTGAGATAGCATTTCCCGAAATTTGCGTTACCGCTAATAAAAAGTCACCAATTAATAAACATGTGACGTAATGTGTTTGACAACGCCAATGTAAAACATGATGATTTGATGGAACTAAAAATCCAGCGGCTAATGTTGCAATTAAAAATATTACGGAGATTAATAATACAATTGCGTAGAGAGCAAATCTGATGTCCTGCAAAAAAATAAAAAAATTATTGGTTTTTTGTTAGAAGAAAATAAACGGCGACGATGATACCAACAAGGAAGTATGAAAAAAAATTGTCTGAAACAGTAAAAATGAAAGATTTAATACCAATGAGGAAACCATTTATGACTTTTGTTGACCAGCAAACATCGTTAAGACAAATAAATAACCCAAGACTCAATGCTGATGAATGCAGCTGGGCAAGGTCGCCATATTTAATTTTTATTTTTGGAGATATTGCTAGTGAAGGATATTGGTGAACAATCTAATACGGTTAAAACAACCGATTGAATCGTGACCTTCAAGAAGTTCAACAATTTTGTGATTCAATCTTATTTTTCCAAGAGTGTATATTCGTTTACTTGGTCCCACCATTTTTGAATCATTATAAAGCAAAAATTATGCTGACAAATTGACCGACTGTTGCAATTTCGGGGATAAAAATGAGTCTGGAAAGACAATGAAGAAAAATCGTGCATTGTGTGTTACTTCTAATTTATGCTTTATAAAGTTTGCAGAAAACGATTTTTGGAAAGAACAACTTCAAAAATTTACCTTTGGAAGAAGAAAATGAAAAACTTTTATTAGTTCAGGGAAAAATAGCAAAATGTAAAATTTACAATGGAGATCGAATAGTAAATTAATGCTAAATTATTCAATGATTAAAAACAATAAAATAAGAACTCAGTGTTACCCCACCTAAAAAAATATGGGGATTCGAACCACAGACCGACCGACTCGTATCCTAGCACCAGTCGATAAAGGAAAAATTATACTTGATAGGCTCCTCAGAGCATCAGTGGTGAATACAAGTGTTGTTATCTTCATTACTGATGGATCGAGAATGAATTGAAAAGATGGTTGGAGGTGATCTTTTTTGCAACAGTGTCTTTAGGTTGAACTGGTAAAAAGAAGTAAAAAACGGCAAATATATTGTTACATCTACAAAGAATATTATCAATTTAACATACAGTTTAGGTCCTACTCAAAGTTCAAGTTGTAGTTCAACCACACAAACATTCTGACCTAACACCCATAACCTACGAAAAAAGTAGGAATTGAGAGTTCAAACAATATGGCAAATCCAAAATCTATACATCAAATTTCAAACAATTCGAAGGTTCGTCTCTGGTGGCCGATCACACTCTACTTTCAACTTTCAGCAATTTAAGGAAATAAACTTATGTTTACTTACATCGATGTCGCGAACTACACTAAACGGTCAATTAGTAGATTAAATCAGTTGATGGATTGGATAGTAGAACAATAATTCCAGGAAATCAAACCTTTAGGTCAAAACCAAAACAACGGATGGCTCAGAAGCCTTAGAGACGTATAAAGCCATCGACGTATAAAGAAAAACAGCACCAGCACTTGCTCATGTGTTCATCGTTTTTGGATAAAAAATCAACCTATCACCACCAACAACATCCAACAATCTACTTCTCACGTGGTGAATGACTATTTCCGTCAACTTAGTCTTACTAAATTTGAAAAAATAAGCACAAAATTCGTAAATTTATACTGATCTTTTCTAGGGTGATACTGTTTCGCTGAACCCATTTCGCAGCTTATTTTAATTTTTGTTCGTTTTTACGATCATTTTCGAACAAAATAAAAATAAAAATTGTGCTGGATTGTGTTCGAATGTGTTATAAATTAGTAAAATTTTGTAGAGCAAAGCCTGGTTTTGCTAGGCTATTTTTATCGACAGATTTTTTTCTGTTGACAGAATTGACGTTATCCAACAGAATATCTGTCGACAGAATTATGTCCTCCACTTTTGCTAGGCATAATTTTTCTGTCGACAGAAATTCTTCCTATAATGTCAGATTAGAAAACAAACAATCAAAGTAGGCTATTTTTCCAACATGGCAGATTAGAAATTATTATATTTAAATGTTATTCCAATTTAATCAGACCTTTTCTTCTGTGTTTTAAATTTGATTATTAAAACGTATTGTGCAATGGATGATGATTTAAAAATATGCTTATTGTTGGATTTTGAAGGAGACGCGGGTATTTTCAAGAAAACCAATATGTCAAAACGATTATCAACTAACACTTTCAAAATCCCTTTAGCAACGGCTATACCTGGTGTTATATTTTAACAAATTTTATGTTTGATTACAATAACTAATGCATTGATATTTTATAGGGACCAATGTTACAGTACCACATGTGTTGTTGGGTGACTCTACGTCGACATAATTTAAATGAATGAAACCTTTGAAAAACTCTGTCGCAGATTTAAATGAATTAACATAAAATTATATCGAAATTCTGTTGAATGACGTCAATTCTGTCAACAAAAAAATTCTGTCGACAGAAAAATAGTCTAGCAAAAGCGGGCTTTAAGCTATTTTTAAATCTATTAAAATTAAAATTTATGTAAAACTGTGGCAATCTTGTGCTGCAACATAATGCTTTTCTAATCGACTATTCCTTTTCGACTATTCCCCATCAAAAACATTTTATGATACAAATTTGAGTTTTGGTTTCATTTTCGGAAAAGAATTTTTTGCTGAATTGGGTTAATCTACATCGTGCTACTTCGCAAATTTTATTCATCAATAGGTAGTCAAACCATTTTCCAGACCAGGTAAATATTAAGGGTAAACGTTGCCTCCACCTTTTGAAAAAAAGAAAAACAAAAATTGTGCTGAATTACATTGCTGAGTTATTGTTCCAAAACAAATGGAGGAGCAATTAAATTTTTAGATTAAAAGTAATCCTCCAACATTTTTTAAAACTTAAAGTGTTAAATTGTGCTGAATTGGACTAATGCTCATGAGCCAATGTCCCGAAAATTATCATTTATAAAAGAAAATATTTAGCAATCTCATTTACTTTGTATGTTATAAGTAACCCATGCTATTTTGGAAACATTGAAAAACAAATGCTGACTTATGCTGACAAATCACCAATAGAATAAACAGATTTTTCGAGTAAGAAAAGGTAAAAGACTTTTCGAGTAAGAGTAATTCCGGACATTATTATAACAAAACAAATGTGCTGAATTGTGCTAATATTTTGTTTTAGAGACAAATGACTATATTGAAGCTCAACATTTATCCAATTCAGCGCAATTTGTTGTTATTGTTTTAAAAATGGCGGTGTTATTCAGCATTACGCTACTAACGCTTTCCATAAAATTTACATTAGGCTACTCTAAATTTTATATTTTCCGACACTTAAACACTACACTAGGACAATTCAGCACAATTTTACTATTGTTTTTCCAAAATGACTAATGATAACTCTTATTGCAAAAATATATTTAGTTCGTAAATTTATTTTTAGTTGAAATTTTTGAAGCAGCACAATATTTCAATTCACATTCAGTTCTCCCAAAGCATTATTTAAATAGTAGCATCTAGATCAGTGACCAACAAAAGTGGAAAACTTAAGAACAGACTGGATTCATAAAGCAGATAGATTTTTCTATATATTTGTTTGTGACACAGTCATTAAAAATATGAAAAGTCAATTATGCTCGAATATATTAGACTAAAAGCACCAATATTTATGATCTTGCACTTAAAGGCAAGGTATAGTGAAGGAAATGTTTAATTTTAACTCATTCATTCAAATTCACTCATTCAATAATTTTTTCAAATTTAAAAAATTTTGGCTTTATTAATCGAACACAGCAATTTTCTTTTTAATATTTTACCGACTGGTTTTGATCTGGATATCACCTACTTTATAATAACTTTGATGTCAGCCTCACTATTATTAATAAAATGCATCTATAGCTATAGCAAGTGCTACAGTGCTACTTGAACCCTAAGTCTCAAGGCCCTTCACTAAAAAAATAGCTACTTATATAGCAAACTTGACAAAATTACTAGAGTAGAGTTGACAAATTGTGAGGTAAGAATTAAAAGAATAATGAAACAGTAGATAAAACTTCTTCATTCAACTGTCGATTACGGAGTATCTGCTCTATTCCATCGCAGAGGATTCCGTCGCAGAGGGACTATCGGTCAGTTTTCATTTTTTGATGAAATATTTTTTAATATTTTTGAAATTTCCATTTGATACTGAAAATACAAAAGTAACAGTGGCGAACCTATTTAACTTAACCAGTTACTGTTATATTTATCTAGTCGATAATCTATCCTTGATAAATAAAAAGTTGAAAATATCATAGTCGTTTAAAACTTGAAAAAATGGGCGTCAGATGTAGTATTTTTGACGTTGGTATATCCATAGGGTAGGACCAAATCATACAGATAATAATAAAAATAAAGTGCATAAACGTGTCTACCTGGTTCACCGCCGCTAAAACCGTCCAAAGAATAATTTAATGCGTATGATTTCGTTCCTAAGAAACATGATAATCGACATTCTAACAAAAATATGCAAAGGCAATCCCTTGAGCGCTTTCCCTAAAGCCTTGTCTAGTGTTCACATAACTTCTAGCCGTTTTATAGTTCCATGTTGGACACCCAGCGTGAGGTTAAAACCCACGACACTGAGTTTAAGAGGGTCGTTAATATTGATAAAAAATTTGTTCGTAAAAGAATTAGAGAATTTAATCGATGATTAAATGGATAACTTGAGCTTCCTTTGCCACTAAATAATTATACTGTCATTTCTCTTAGAGCGAATGTTTTTTTACGAGGAATAACAATGTCATCAGTTATTGCTTGAAGAAAGTCCTGTCAATATTATGGTTCACACTTTCTTAAGGTTTAGGGTATAAGCAATTCAAAAATATGTCATTTGCCGTTTAAACGATATTTCAAAAATATAAATCACTAAAAATTTTATTTTAACGTATACATGACAACCTTTAATGATTAGACTTGCACCGTTTGATTGAAATCGATCAGTCATATTTTCTTTTCCTTAATCCGCAATCTGGTGCTTACAGCGTATAGAATAAATGCGTATGACGAATAGAAACATTTGCAAATAAGGAGCTAGAAAGTATTGACAGTATTTTTTATGAAACTAATCAACATTCACTGATCTAGACTCTAAGGCTGCTGCCTCTGCAATATAAACTTATATAGTTGATAATATTATCCTTACCAATCTGAAGAATTTCTGCTTTTACAGTAAATGTTAAGATCACCGTTTTGCGCTTCTCAAGATAGTCTACACCCCAGAAGTACTCCAAAGAAATTTCGACCAAGGACCATCACAACAATCTCGACAAAAATTGCATTCGCCTTCATTTTTTTTCTTGATAAACTAGGAGCTGTCAGTGGCCTTACTGCTTAATGGTCGGCATCGAAACAAACCCTGGACCAACAGTAAAAAATAAGGCACTGTGCTGTATGTAAACAAATTCTAAGGGAAAATACAACACCGTTGTAAAGAATGACAAAGAGATGAGATGAGATTGTAAAGAATGATAAAGAGATGACATCCGAAAAACAGATCCAACCGATCCCAGAATCCAAAATTTAAGCCAGCAAAGAAACATATTAGTCATAGAAGTATAGAACACAAGAGAACACATGAAGAGAGCTTGGAACGTCGGACTCAGTAAAAGCTTATGGAAAGTTATAAAGAGGTTAACCCATCCTCGAAGACCTGAAAATAACTGCATCATCTGCTTCAATGATATTCTTATACAAAATTCTAGTAAGTGAACCTCGAAATTTTAATATACAGTTTACAGAAAAGCTAAGTAAACATGTGAAGGTGTCTAGATTAGTCTTCAGATACTTACAAAAACTTAAAGATAACAGCACTGAGAATATCAATTTTACAAATGTTGAAAATGAGAAGGCAATTAAAAAAATCAAACTATCAAAAGCATTGATGGCATATTGAATTAGCTCACAACACTAAATACTCTCCAGATGCCGAATGTTTAGAAAACAGCTAAAATTAGTTGAACGAACACCTTAACTCTCTTAATGAATGGTTTAGAAGCAGAAAGCAGATACTTCCTGAATACAAAATTAAACATCCGCATTGACAACTTGCTCATTCCTACAGTTAAAAATCAGACATATGAGAAATATTCGGCCCACTACTCATATTTCATGATCACGCACTGGAAGAGGATGCTAACCACACAAACGCAGCTCTGAGAACCGCCACTGGATACGACCTTATGGCTCATACAGACCACCTGCACGAAGAATGTAATATCTTACCGATTCGTAATATCTACCGGAATGTAATATCTTACCGCAGCATTTACGCAACAGAATAAAAATAACAACTTTTTATTTTGTTCTATTAAAACCAGGGTTGTAACGTATAATACGGTAACGTATAAAACACGTATTATACGTACGTATAAAACGTATAAAACGTACAGTATAAAACACACAATTATTTACGTTTTATACCGTATAAAAGTAAAATCCTTAATAAATAAAAATACATTTATATAACATTAACGCGGGCGTTAACTCGTATCGTACTCGTGATATTTAATATTTATAAAGCCTAGATTTCAGGACTAATATTAAGGAACAGTTGCTTTAGAAAATATAGCGTCGGCATGATAATTTCTTACCCAACTATTCCTATTAGTTCAGAAAACTTCCACATTTAACGTAAATGCTTCTTTTCAAAATATAATTATTTATTTTCAAAACAAATTTAGTCTGCAAATTAATTCAATGTCAATGACCAAAAATGAATTTACTCAATAAACTTCTCACTAAACTTTTTCGTTTGACGTAAATACATATTATTTTAACTATTACAACTTTTGTATAAAAAGAAGATTTGATCTGCAAGAATCTGTTATTTTCAAACTGTGTCTATTAATTGGAAGTGGTGCAACCCGGATTCACACAACAAAATTTTTTTAAAAACATCCCTCTAATAATCTCTAATAATTTCCCTTACTGCTATGAAAAAAACGACATTTACTCTGAAACAACATTATATTTGCAGCTGTTCTTATTAGATGGGAGGAGCTGAAGTTGGATTGAACCATATTTTATATATTCAATAACATTTCATGATGCCAAATAATTAAGTTCATGAGCCAAATGTTTCTCATCCAAAATGCTTCCCAAAATGTTGGAATCAAAATGAAAGAAAATCATATAGTATACGAGTTGAAAAATTCAAAAATAATTTAATTGCTTGAGTTTAAGTGCTCAAAAAAATCTCTAATATATAATTCAAAATTTTCAATATTCAAATCTAGTGAATTAAAAATTATTAACCAGTTTAATGTACAGTAACATAGTCTTTCGTATAAAGTATAAAAATATACATTCAAATAACATCTAGAATTTAAATAGTTTTTGTTATAAATTATAAAATATATAAATAATTTATAACTACGTAATTATACTTTTACTAAAATATTTATATTTTTACTAAAAATATAATTAATATCTGAAGTAAGAAGTATTTTTAATTTTTTATGAATGAATTTCAAAAACAAAATCATATTATACGTTTTATACGTTATATACGTTTTATACGTTACGTATTATACGTGTAACGTATAAAACGTTTTATACGTGTATATTAACAACCCTGAAAATATTTATATTTTTACTAAAAATATAATTAATATCTGAAGTAAGAAGTATTTTTAATTTTTTATGAATGAATTTCAAAAACAAAATCATATTATACGTTTTATACGTTATATACGTTTTATACGTTACGTATTATACGTGTAACGTATAAAACGTTTTATACGTGTATATTAACAACCCTGAAAATATTTATATTTTTACTAAAAATATAATTAATATCTGAAGTAAGAAGTATTTTTAATTTTTTATGAATGAATTTCAAAAACAAAATCATATTATACGTTTTATACGTTATATACGTTTTATACGTTACGTATTATACGTGTAACGTATAAAACGTTTTATACGTGTATATTAACAACCCTGATTAAAACTTATAACGCACACAAGTGTTGCTGGAAGGATAAAACAATTTATTTGATTGTATTGAACTCTGAAATAAATTTTTTTGATGGTATTTTATAAATAATTTTGATTGTATTTTATGATAAAATCAGGGTATTTTATCGGCATTTTTTGGAGCTCGCCGAACGAAAAAGCGGCCGAATCGAGAAAAAATGGGATAACAAAAGTTTTCGGGCTTGTCAAGGAAAGGCGCCTCACGAAGTATAAAATATGTGGTAATCATCAAATGAAATCGGCGTGGGCCCAGGGACTATTCAGTATTTACGCCATGTCGATTTTCATTCTTTTGAAATCTTTTAAAAATTTTAATAAACTTTTCAATTGATTTAAATCAATGATTTTTAAAAAGAAATCAAGTTGATTTAAATCTGATTTAAATCACTGATTTAAATCAAAGCAACCCTGCTCTGGATATATGGAAAATAAAAAAAATTAATTCAAACTAATCCGCATGTTCCTCTCTCGAATATTCAACAAAGCGTAGCTATTACGAATAAATTGAATTGAATTTCCATTGCGAAAAAAGTAGTATTTTTATGAACGTTTTTTGTTTTTCAATTATCATTATTTTAAAATTTAATGTTTTTCATTGTAGGTCATTTCATTTTCATAACACCAAACAATTAAATAGGTATCGAAATTGAATAAAATTTATTTAATTGTTTGGAATGGTGAAAAAAATATAAAATAAAATTTTTTTATTCGGTATTTTTCCCGAAAATTAGCCAAAATGTTGTCTAAAACGCAAGCGCATATTTGACAATAATTGACCAAGTGTCACTCTTTAGTTTCGTATTGATTGGAAGCTATCAATAATGACTATACACTCGTGACTTAGAATGTTGACTATAATAGAAATATTACACATTCTATGAATTCACACAATAGTACCGTCTAGAAATTTAATGGAAAAATCCCCAAAAATAAAATTTATTGTTTTTTTTATTCGTTTTACTTGTTTTGTCACTGAATTTTTAAAAAAATTTAATTTAAATTAATGCATGTTACTTTGTCGGATAAAACGTTGTACGTATTGGGTTCGTGTTTAATGAATTTTATTCCCTCTTAAATTTACAAAATTGTAAACTTTTGCTCGGGAAAAATATATCATTAAGCACTAACTCAATAAAATACTAATATTGTGTTCCTCAGTAATCGCGCAACTACGGCTAATAACGCACACAATTATGGTGGTAAAAAATAAAAATGAACCTATATTTCAAGTTACCGGAAGAATAATTTTTTTTCAAATACTCACACATTTAATTATCGCTTCAAATTTGATGCTTTCCTTAATATTAAAAATAAAAATGGTTTGTTCAGTTATGCAAGTTGTTATTAAATAAAATAAAAAGGATCAAACAAACGTACTAATTTTCTTTTTCTGCATATGGAATGAAAGAAAATAATAAAATCGACCCCAAAGCAAAGGAGTGAAAAAAAGATAAAAGCATAGGAGTGACTTACGAGTAAGAACGATATTAAAAATATATAGTACATTTTGCTGTTTTTTTCCCGCGGACACTGGCTAAATAATACATATGGGACTGCCACAAAGAACAACAGTCATGCAATGACATCAAATTAATGGCTTTACCACCTAGAGCCGTAAAGAAAACTGCTAAGCTTTTGCAAGTGGCAGTTAGAGGGAATCCATACACGAGGAATATCGATGAGCTTACATATAGAAGTGTTACAAAATGACTTCACAACAAGGCTGTAGAAGAAACAATAAACAAAAACGTACATAATCGAATCCTGAAAAAAACTAATTGCCTCGCAGCACTAAGAACATGCATTCTAGTGCAACTAACATCCGGTTGGTCACGAATATTGAATAATTATAATGTCCCGTATGTGAAGGCACACCACCTATTTACATCGTCCATTTGCATAACCCATTCTTAATATTTTCACGCACGGAGGATTAGTTTTTGTTGATTTGTAGATTATGTCTCTACGGGTGTGACAACCACGCGTCCTGCAGTCCCTGCTATTGGTATATGAGTTCCCGTGAAATAGCATATACTACTGGCAATAGCAGTGAGATATCATTAGCCAAAGTGATATGTAAGGAGTGCAAATCAGTGAACAGTAGCACTCTCAACCTTCTTTAAGGAATATTCTTTGATGATGGCACGCTATTGCTTGCTCTAAGAAATGAACTTCCATATAAATCTTTATAAGATTTGCCGCTCGAGGTCTCACATCTCAAAGAATTGCAAGAAGAAATTTTAAAAATGACCAAAATCATTCATATAGGCGAACAGTTCACTGTCAGTATAGAGACCACAGACAACATTAAGAACAACTTACGGTTACTTAAAAGACGAAACTATGGAACACATCACTTATTTTGCATTAATTTTGTTAAAAACCTACAACAGCATAACTTATATACTTATAATGAGATCGGTGCCAACTGCCAAGAAAAACACAATAAATTTTAAGTCATCTACGCTTGGAGAACTTCTTATTTTTAAAAAAACTATACTAATAGGATCGAAGCGGGTATGTTTCTTTCATACTGTGCATTTCATCTAAAACTAAAAACTAAAATTCCATAAAAAATATTTTTCTTTAATACTTACATCTTGAGCAACCGGCGCCGCCAAATCAGGAGATGTAAAATGATTAGGACATGAAAACACATTCACCACATCATCCAATGTATTCTCGATACAATATTCCGTTCTCTGTAATTGTTTTCCGGTATCAAGGGTTAAAACACCTGTTGCATCTTCAAAATTATCTATATTAAATTTACCGGCAATTGCATAGTCATGTACATCACATGCCGGAAAACCATAAATTATATCAACATTCGGTAAATCAATTAATTTCCCTTGTGAAAATTTGTGATCCGCTTTTAAGCTTTGACATGTTAACTTTTGTGAATCGTATGCACTTTGTCGGCCACAACATTTTTGTATTTTTGATTTTTTAAGATTTGTCAATTCACCGATTTGATCACTGTTCGGATAACAAACTAACGCTGAACTACGTTCGGCACAGTAATTTTCGTTATCGATAAAAGTTGAAGTTTCCCGTACGTATAACGAACCGTTTGAGAATATAACAACTTTGTCTTGTCCGGATATAAACTCAGGATTTGAACATTTTGGATAAACAGCTTCGTTAGTTTTCAAATGCGCTGGGGCTTGTCCATCTTTCATAAATATCTTTCGTCCTATCAAATATATAATCGGATACCAGTTATCTGATCCGCCAATCGTGCATTTAAACGATTCTTCGGTTGAGTTTGGTATCTGCACTAATTGTTCACCGATACGACAACATTTATTTATGATTGCCGGTTGTGGTAATCGAACCGATACAATTGGATTTATATTTAAAAACATAAATAAATTAAATAATAATAGATAATTCATTTTTTTTTCTTAAACTTTCACTTTGAAAAAAAAAACACTGGACACGGCTACACGTGGTAATTTGATAAATAGACATAAAACTAAATTTCGTCACAAAAAATTTATTGAACTTTCATTTATTTATTTCATTAAAGAACAAATAATTATTATTAAGTAAACAAATACACAACAAATAACTGTAAACACTTAAAATGATAATATTTTTATCAAATTTAAATTAGAATATTTCCAATATCACTTCACTATTATTTTTTTTTTTATTCATAAGATTTACCGTTTCTTTTTTAACACGACCGCGCTGTGTTTCTTTTAAATTTTGATTTTCTTTTAACTTTTGTTTTAAGTCTTAACAAACTAACCGTCATCGAACGAATACAAAAAGCAACTGAATGAACTTGAAATTTCTCAAAAATCCATTTAAAAAAAAAAATAAAACTAAAATTTAAAAAAATATAATAATAATAATAAAACTGAAGACAGATTATGAATATGTATTAGTGTTTTTATTATTTTCGTGTGTGAGTGCGTTAATATTTGCTTATTTGGATTTAATTTAATTTATTTTCTTTTTTGTATTTTACGTTTACGTGAAGAGAATTCGTTGAAGAAGAAGTAGTTGATGACGTTTTTTTATTGTAAGGAAGGAGACGGAGAAGATAAAATATGAGTAGTGATAGATTTTTTATTAGTGTATTTTGTTATTAATGCTACATGTGGTCAAAGTTGTGATATTAGAGGAAGTCGTAAGAATTGGTATAATTTTGATTAGTATGTATAACCTTCAAGCATCTATAACTGTTGTTGTAGAATTGTGGTCACGGTTGTCAATTTGTTTTGTCTCCAAAATCAACCGCAAACAATTATGATTGTTGTTTAGCAGGTCAATTTTCGATTGAAATCTTCGTCCTTAAAAAAGAGGAGGATACGGGATTGTTGTCGGACTAGTTAGATGGATGCAGATTTCTAAAATGAATCAAGAACTAATCTACATAAGATCCCATTGTTTCAATTTTGCTCAGAGAAACGAGTTTCTCTGGGATACCAAGGTGTGCGCGCCCTGATCAAAAATACTTGTATGAAATCAATGTAGAGTTGGTGAATTGTAATGTTGTTCACCAAACATTACCAACACCATTCTTAAAGGTACTGTGGGAGAATGATATTTATTCTCATGGGAAAAGGTTTATTCTCAGTCTCATTGGATGATTCATAAGAACGATGTGTTCAGTTACTCCTATAGTATTAAGTAGTACTCATTTTAAGATCTCATGTGTTGCAAACGCCTTCGACAACGTGTTGCCAACTGTACATTTTCCGGGCGTTCTAAAACTATTGCAAAAAATGTACCTCCTGAAATATTTAATTTCACCTAAGGGTAAATAGGCACCATTACTACAATTTGGCACTATCTAAGGGTAATGTTAAATTAAAGCCAATTCTGAATTATCCCGCAATATCATTTTTAATATATTTTGTTATGGTTGGTTATAATATTAAAATAAATACTTTTTATTTTAATTTAATTTAACTTTAATTAAAATAAAGGCTAATTATTCGAGCGGTTAATTCAGAGTGTGTCATTACAATCCGGTTGTCTTAACCGTATTGACATTAAACCCAATGTTTTTAAGTTAATTTTTTTTAATCTAAGGATACAAGAATTCAAACAAAATTTTATCTAAACAAAATTTATACTAATATACTAAAAATTAGAAATTCAAAACATATCCATTAATGGTACATTGTCTATTATTTATTCTAAGACATAATCTTAAAATCTAGTTGGTTGTTTGACTTCTCTTCTAGAAAGACTTGTTGTCGGTTCTTCTTCATGTGATACATCTGATGAATTTATAGAGGTATTTGGTTGATGAACATTATTAGATTGAAGAATGTTCTTATCTCTATTCACAATTATACTTGACGTTGCAATAATTGATTCGTCAGTTGAATCATCCGGAACGTTGCCAATACATGGTTCAATTAAACTTCTTTGTGATGTTGAGTGAGTTGGTGTTTGAGTCACACTTGAAGATAAAATATTTTGTTTTTTGTTAGAGCCATGTGGTTATATATGTATTCGATCACAGTGATTGGTACTTCCATTTACATTTACAATCAAAGATCTTTCAGACAGTTTTTCTTGGACAAGACCTTTCGACCACAATTTGTCTCTTGCTGGATGTAGTTGTACGACTACTGGCTGTCCAACTTCCAGATTCGGTAACATTTTTGTACGCTTATCATAGTGATATTTATTGATTCGTCGCTGTTTTTCAATTTTAGATGGCACATTTGGAATTACATCTGGTAGCAAATTTTTCATTAGTGTTGGAATGCCAGTGCGAGTTCTTCTGGAAAACAAACGTTGCTCTGAACTTGATTTTGTTACAAACATTTCTCCAGTGTAATAAAAGATACACAAATCTATACCAGTTTCATTAGATATTTTTATCACACTTTTCGCAATTTTTACTGCGGATTCAGATTTACCGTTTGACTATTGATGATACGGACTAGATGAAACATAATCAAATTCCCAGTTGTTTGCAAATTGATTGAACTCTCTTGACAAAAAATTTGTTCCACAATCGGTTATGACTTTTTCCGGTATTGCGTGACGACCAAAATTTCTATTTCAATGGTTGATTTTTGTGTTAATTCTTTTAATACGTCAATTTCAAAAAAGTTGGAGTAATGATCGACGATTATCAAAAAATTTTCAAATTTTTGATTATATTGTTGAAAGAATACATCCATTGAAACAATCTGATATGGATATTTCGGAATTTTATGCATTTGCATCGGTAGATTACATTGAGACTCGGAATATTTTGCACATAAGTAGCAATTGCTGACCTTATCCTTTATCTCAGCTGTCATTCCAGACCGAAGTGTATTTACCATAGACTTACATATGCCAGACTTATTGTAGATTCGATGCCATTGTGACTGTTATGAACCTTTTCAATCATCAATTTACGCAATTTTTTTTGGAACTACGACTTTGTCATTTTTTAATATCAATCCATTCTCCGTGTAAAGTTCATTTGTGTATTTATGGTATATTTTGACATCTTCAGGAAGATCACGTATAATTTTCGGGCTGTTATTTTGAATAAGTGATTTTAATTTATATAGACTTACATCTTTGCTGGTTTCTTCCCGGATGTGGTTTATACGTTTTTCGGTTACATTGAAACTGTCGACTACTTTAATACTATGAACAGAAAATTCAGCTTGAGAAATTTCGACTCTATCTACTAGGCAAACATTTGATGATGTACGGATACTTTCTTCTTTATTTTTAGATGTATCTTTATCATAATTCGCTCTTGATAAAGTGTCAGCGATGATGTTATTCTTACCTTCGATGAACTCAAGTTGAAATTAATATCATTGTAAAATCATTCTCATAAGTTGTAGTCTTTTAGGAGATTTAGAAGAAACGTGTTTTATAGAATATATCGATTAACGGCGTCAGATCATAACGCACGTATGACCACCAATAATATGATCAAAACGTGGCATGCGAAAAGAATAGGTAAAAGCTCCTTTTCAATTTGCGCATTTTATTTTTTTCAGTAGCAGATAATTTTCTGGATGCATAACATATTACTTTATCAATTTGGATGATTGCTGCTCCTAACCCAGTACTGCTAGAATCGCATTCAATTATTATGGATTTTTTGTTGTCAAAATAGCCTAGAGATTTAATATTAGATACCATTGATTTAATTTTTTGATATACTGCCTCCTCAGTTTCTGTCCATTTCCAAAGTGTTTTATCTCGTACAAGTTCTCGCAATGATATGAACTCAGTACTTAAATCTAACCATACCCATAAACCTTTGTAATTCAGCTTTGTCAGTAGGTGATTTCATATCCTTAAACGCGGCAATTTTTGATTCATCTGCTTGTAAACTACATATTATTTGTTAGTACATGTCCAAAAAAATTTTACAGCGTTTTGACAGAGAATTAATTTTGTCTTATTTAGTTTGATATTATTTTCTCGAAGATGAATAAATAACTTCTTCAGATTTCTGTCATGGTCAATTATTGCTTTCTCGATTGTATCACCTCGACCAAATATTATTTAATCGTCTGCTAGAACCTCTACACCAAGAAGATCTTGAATAATTTGATACATTTTCATTTGTAAAATTTCCGGTGCTGATGGTATACCAAATGGCATACGTAACCATTTATATCTTCCAAAAGGTGTCCAGAAGCATGTTAGGTTGCTGCTGGATTCGGTAAGTTTTACTTGTCAAAACCCTTTTTTAGCGTCACAGGTTGAAAATACTTTAGCTCTTCCAAGTTCTTATAGCACTTCATCAATGGTTGTAAATTGATAGTTGGGACGATTTAAGCTTTATTCAGTGGAATCGAATCTAAACATATGCGAAAAGAATGGTTTCAACGTTTGGTTTAACTATCAGTATGTTACTCACCCAATCAGTATATTGTTACATTTTCTCAATTGTATTTTGAGAAACCATTCGTTCGTTCGTTCGTTCATCCTTCAATTGTTTTTGATATGCCACTCGGATTCGTCGAGCGTTTTGGATAACTGGTACAAAATTTGTTCCAGTTGTTTCCTTATTTTTGCTTTCAATGGTTTCAACAATGTTCTCATTTAAAGGAATTGGATAATTGTTGACCTCCGAACTGTATGTTGTCAGCTTTAGAACGGAACATGCATTTGAAACACCAAATTATATTTCTTATTCTCAATTTTACAAGGAATGTGCACTTCACCAACTGATGGTATCGGATATTGATTGAAATCGATGAGAGATTGTCTTGATAAAAGGAGCTTTGGGTTTGGATCGTTCATCAGCTTATATTGATGTAGCTTTGGTTTTGGATCGTTTATCAGCTGAAGCCTATGAGAGATGCATTCGATCCTTTTTCTAGCATACATTCAATAGTTTGCCATATTTTATTAAATTTTAGACAAAATGTTGCTGTCACTTTATTTACACCATTAGAATTAATTTTACATACTTGAAATTTATCTTCATCATCACTGTTTTCGAGTTTATTGAAATCAATTTAGTTGACTTTCGTTGATACTTGATACATATTATCAGTTGAAGAAGACTTTTTAGCTGCTTTATTTTTATAACGACAACACGATTCATAATGATGCTTGTAATTACACGATTCGCGCACGTGATTTATGGCTGGACACAAACCTTTTTCCAAAATTATGATTATTATCACAAAACCGACCTTTCTGAAGTGATTTGTCTGAAGCTTCGTTTTGTATTTTTAAATTTTGCTCTCTGAAGCTTCACTAGGTATTGATTTATTTTCAATCGTAATATAGTTGATTCGACTTTGAGTAACTTCACTTATTTTACAAGTATCGATTGCTTGCTGAAGAGTTAAATAATTTTTTCCATTAGCTTCTTTTTCACTGATTGATTTGGAATGCCCACAACATTGTGATCTCAACATTGCGAAAAAACTGTTATACCTTCTGTAACAAATTTAATTACTGAATGAAGCACAGATGACCGAAATGTATCTCAAGATTGAACCAAATGTACGACTTAATGACAATATAGAAATTGTTTTTAGTCAAATGAGCCTTATAAAAATAGAAGTCGCAATATAATCCAGTTCGACTCTTTAATTTTAATATTAAAACAAAATTTGGTTTGTTTAGAGGAGTGGTCAAGAAGTTTGAAGCACAAACAACCTGTAGTAAAGAAAAAGAGGAATCAACAATAGCCGAACTATTAAATCAATTAGACTAAATTTTTCACAACAATATAGAAAATTTATATGTATTTATGAGATTGAATTCTATTCAAAGCTTTGGTTATTATTTATTTAGTTTTATTAGTAATTTTTTATAGCATAAAGTTATAAATAGTAAATCATATTTTACTATTTTAGCACTATTTAGTACTATTTTAGCTATTTAGTACTATTTAGCACTATTTTTTGTTGGGTTTGTCCCAATTTAGCACTATTTTCACTGCACTCTAGCACTTCTTTAAAATAAAAGTAGGTCGCACTGTGACATTTCAATTCGCGCTCGTATTTTGAAACTTGAAGCTGTTTTGGTGAATTTTTTTTGCAGGAGGTTCGTTTTTGAAATGAAGATGAAAGAAGAAATTGTGAATTCTGTTGTTGCAAGTACAAAAAAGGAAAACCTAATATAAATAGGCTGAATGTAAGTTTTCGTTTAAAATTTTACTTTTTATTCATATTCTTAAAATTAATAAAATAAATTGTTGGTTTGTAGAAATGAAACGATGATAAAAATATTAAATTATTTATTTCGCAAAAGGTTCATCCATTTTTATGGAAAAAAGTAATTTAGGATACAAGAATATGGTAAAACACGTGCATTATAGAAATTGGTAAACAGTTTGTTTGTTCTGGAGAGGAAGTGAAATTAAAATTCCGATCCAAAAATGAAACATATCAGAAGAACTCCAAAAAATGGGTAGTGCTGCAAATATTGGAAAGCAGTCGAAATTCATGACATATTTATCATTTTTTTTATAATGAAATGATGCAAGCTGGTGTAATTAACAATTTGGACTCAGTTAGTTTTTATAGAGTGTATCCACATTCTGCATGGCATTGCACTTCTCCACTTTGCGTAGAAAAAATTCTATTAGTTTTATTTGGATCTCTTTTGCTTGCAATGAAGCGGTTTTTGTTGAAATTCGATCCAAAGGATTGAATCTCATAGTTAGACGGTTCAAGACATCAATTGCGTATAGTATTTGTAATCGATGCATATTATGAAGAACGCACTCTACTTATATAATTTATGGTAGTTGCTTTATCTGAAGTCTGAACCGAACTCACAAGTTGTACGTAAACATTGAATTTTGCAGATGCAATTCCGAAAACATTTCCAATAATTGATCTGGCGTGTGATAACCGATAGCTATACATGCTTTCAGCCATAGTCATACTTTTTTTTGCTTTTGATTATATGTGATTCTAATGAAAAGTATAATCAGCTACCATCACGAATGAAATTGATTTTTCTCTACCTAATAATGGATGGAATATTTAATTTGTCGGTATGCAATCTTTCGTTAAATTTATATTGATTAAATACTCCGACGTCTGAGTTTGACCCTTTTGCAGCGATGTTGACTTAAAATAAATGTTATGAAGTGGAAGTTCAAATTCGATAGTGATTGAATTTCATTTCAATAGCTATCTTATTTTTTCATATTTCAAAATTAAAAAATAATAAATTAAAAATATTTGAATAAATGCAATATATTATCATTATAACTTTTAAAAATTATTTTAATTCAAAATAAATACCTACACACACTTCAATTATTATTTTGGTTGTTGTCGATTAAGCTCAAGCCCAACCCATTTGGGCTTTTGTCCGCAATACTAACCCTGAAATAAATTTCAGTTACAGGAGGTTACCAACAAGGAAGTATAGTGAGTACTTGGTGGCAAACACTAAATCCGGTAATAGGTTGTTGAATAAAAGTTGAAACCAACAAACAATCCATTCTTTAGCTAAACACTTGCCGCACTAACCCCCTAATCATTTGATAGCTATAAATCTGGGATGAAATATTTTCAACCATGGAGCCAGATGACTGCTATATGATTGATAATGGAGCTATCAATGTCCTTGTTTGTTCTGGTTATGGTCGAACTATTGTTTATCCATACAGTCCTACCAAGACATTTAAACATTTATTGAATGAGCTCTCAGATGAAAAAATAGTAGTATACATTCTATGGCTAGGTGTAGCTGTGCTTCGGACCTAATGTTGTTAATTATTGTACTTCAGTTATTCGTTGTTACTGGCTTTATTACAACAACATAATTGTGCCAGTGTTTGTGGAAAGCGAACTAAACCGTCTTCTTTGGTGGCCCTATATTCTAAAAAATACTGAAATTCTATTAGGGAACATAACATTTTACCTGAAAAGTAACACTAGGTTTATTAAAGTATTTTTTTACTACTTTTAATTGAATTAATCCAACGATATCTCAACGCCAGGAAAAAATAAAAATACATTTTCTGATATATTTTGTGAGTTGCAAACTTTAAAGTATCATCTATTGACTTATAAAACGAAACGGTTAAATGTTTACTTTCTTTTGTTGAATAAAACACTTTTTTTAATATTCTCCACTACCATATAAATTCTCTTTTTTAGAAATTTTCTAAAGACGTCAGAAGTTCATTTTTATGACAATTGTTTGCCATGATCTCCGTTTTTAAAATAAAGTCTCTAATTTGGCAAGCTTCTTCTAATATTAGCAAAGTCATATCGAACAACCACATTATACTAACATTTGATGTAATGGATTTCAATTTATTATGCTGCAATTATTAGTGCAACTTTTAAAAATTGTGTCATGCTGAGGACTGAAAATTCGAAGTATCCAAAAAATAGAGCTTGGTATTATAAATTTGCAAGTACAACTGCGCTGGAGTGTTTGAACGACTGCTAAGCCGTTAATTTACACCCGGTATGCCTGACCTTATAGACGGCACTGGCCATTATTAATGATTATATTTTTGTGTAAATTATTTTTCTTGCTCTTTCATTTATGTCATTGATGCGTTCACTGTATTTTTCATTGATTTAAGCCAACATAAAGAGTTATATGAAGGCTCCTTTCTTAAAGCAAGCAATAGCGCACCATTCCCAAGGAACATTGCATAACTAATATTAAGGGTGCTACTGTTGACCGAATAGAGTTCATCCGTTTGCATCCTTAGCTTAAGATACAACCTTGGTTACCATCTCACATAGGCCATAGCTGATATGTTAATAGCAAGAACGCGGTTGTCCAACCCGTAGATAAGAAATAAAATGGAAGCGTTTGGAGTAAAGAAATGATTACTAAACATAAAATAAAAAAACTGTCCCAAATATATTACATGGTGTGTGACGCAGCAATAGTCCTATACAACGTAGCGTTGACGCGTCACGTTCGATCTTTGTCTTATGAGGTGTAAATCTGAAGTCAATATTGCAATAATGGAACAAGATGACTTGCGAACAGATGATGAAATCCCCCTTACGAAGTAATTGACACTAAAAGTGCATGTAATTGGAGTCAAGAATATCACAAAGCATGCGACATCTAAGGATATGACCTTAAAAAGATTTGGTTTTGGCCCGTCAACGTTTTATAATTCGATCAGTCAATTAACATTTTAGAGCCGCTAATAGGCTACTGATTTTAATAATTGTTCCAATAGTCGTAATCAAACTCTGTTAACATATAAAAACCAAAATAAAATATTAATTCTCAATCCGCCAAAGTTTTTTTAAAATTAAAACCATAAATGCACTAAAAACTCAATCCAAAGAAAGTTAAATAAAAAACTAACAATTTTTGCTACATTTCTATATAAACACAAACACAAACAAATAATCTGCAATAAAATAAACAAAACGCAACCAACAAAACATAACGAAAAAAAACGCATTTTCATTCATTTTTCCCTAATCGTATTCAAAAAAAGAAATTCGTTGCTGTTTGTATTTTTGATAGTATTAAAACAGATGTTTTTAACAAGTATATGTAGTAAATGTAAATAAGTATTTTGCGTTTATTTTTACAAATATGTGCAGTTATTTTTTTTATTGAAAAGAAAGTCGTGTTGTTTGTTTGTGTAAAAACAAAAATTAGATTTCATTGTTTGTATTGAAAACTGATTTAAATTTTTTATGTAAACAATAATAGTTTGGCGATGTTAGCGCTTTTTTTTAAAATTATAACTAAATCTAGTCAAGATTTGAATCACTAGGTTTTATGTTTGTATTTTTTGTTGTCGATTCTTGATTTGAATACAAATTTTTTTAAAGAATTACATTACAATGGATTTAAATTATATTAAAAAAAATTATTTTTTACGTGCAAAAGATCTTTTAGTTGTGATCGTAAAAATGATCTCATTTCTTACAACTATATTTCAAAGATGTCACTAGTTTAAAATTTGATATAAAACTAACTGCCATCTATTAGCGACCATTAAATTTATTCTCAAAATATTTTTCTTATCCATTCATTCAGCTCTTTTGTTTTATTTCAAAATGGAAACCCGTTTGTTTTTCTTTTCATTTCTCAATATAAAAATTTTGTTTTATTATTTAATTATATAATAGATAAATTAAATTAATAAAATATAAATCTTAAAAAAAACCATAACCAATTAGTGTAATTAAAATTAGTTAACTAACTAATAAAGTTATAATTATTGTGATATTTAAATAAACAAATTTTTTTAGAATAATTAAAATAAAAGACCGAATATTCTAACGTTCGATATAAATGTAATATAAAACTATTACAAATTTTTTAAAGTTTTTGTGTTATAATAAAAAAACAGTAATTGTTCAAAACTTTATTATTAAGTTGTGGAATTTTGATGAAACTGAACCAAAAGAAATGGTGGTGTTGTCGAACGATAAAAAAAAAAATAAATCAAATATGACTGGTGGAATTTTAACAACTATCGGATGTTCAATTGAACTATTAGATAAATCCTGACTCAAGGAGCTTCTTGTGTATTTTATAAATATGGATAAGTTTTGACCTGGAAAGTTTTGGCTATTGGTCAAAACCCAAAACACGCTTTTAAAGTATCAGGGCAACAATTAATAATTTTGAAGATTAACGAAAACGCCGAAACATTTTAATTTAACATTTATTTAAATTAATAGCTGGAATTAATTTTTGTCTAGCTCGGCAAAAAAAATTTAATCGATGTTAAAATTAAACTTGGATCTAAAATACCCCAGAAGGACCAACACGATCAAATTACTTAAGAATTTCTCAACTGCTTTAGGAACATTATTGTGCTGAATGAAAATTCTGGGCACACCACTTTTATGCCGAACAGATTTTTCGTGATCAAGGAGCCACTGTCAAGACCAAGACTTTCAGCGCTGGGAAATTAAACCGAGATAACGAAGGCTTTATAAAGGTGCTCGGCGTTACGACCAATCTAAAGAAATTTGCATTTCTACTGAATAACATTGATTTCACCGACCACATAGTTGGTAATGGAATTTAACGTGTCAAAAAGGATGCTGGTCATTTCAACGATACGATAGTTTGGTACAATGGATACTTTTGTTTTTTAAGATCTTGATGTGTCCTACTATTAATGACTTTTAATATTGAGATAATTTTTTTTTAAAATCACTTGTTTCTAGGTGGCACAAAGTCAGAGGAGCTTAACTACTACACCTCCTCATAGTCTTTGTCCTTAGTCCGACATGAGACATTCTTATAGTTTGAAAGTACAAATGGCTACGAGGTTAATTTTGGGCCATACCTCTTTTGTCCCGAACGACTAACTTTTATATGGGCTCTAGGTTGGTATTTTAATGTTTATAACTAAGGCCGTAATAATTTGGAACAGAAAAAATAAATAAAAACTTTTAATTGAAAAAGTAGAATTATTAAATATGTCTGTGTTATATGGCGCAGCCTATTTTAATCACCCATCTATAAAATTCGTTTTCGTTTTTTAACGAACTTAGAAAGAAATAATATCATACTTTATCCCTCTTTAATTGTTATACAGATCTCACTTCAGAAAACAACTTTCTTATTCAATCGCCCATTAATCATCATATTCCCTAAAGTTAACAACAAAGTTTTAAATAAAGTCATCTATCTTAGCCTAAAAAACTAGCTATTATCTTAATTCATAATCCTAAAAAATTCTAACCCTAACAATCTAGGGGTGTACAATTAACACCAACCTCCGTACATTTACACTCTAAACATGGTCCCGATAATTCTGAAATAATTTTCCCAACTCGATACATTCGACCATAAATATTACATCCCGCTAATTTTAGTAAACCAACAGCATGTGCCAAACTATGTTGTGATTCTGGTTTTGTTATAATTTCCGCTTGTCCATTATTCGTCCCATAGTTCTGATGTTCTTTTAATTTATCGTAATCAACAGGATTGATGACATATGATTCTGTGTTTGATATACTTGAATCTTTTTGTATTACTTGATAGTTTTCGTTGTTGTTGTTATTATTTGTGTTATAGTTTTGTGATTCTGGGTGATATAAATTGATATCGTTACGATTGTTTGTTGTATGATGATAGTTAGAATGATGTCTGTGTGGAAATAGAAGATTTATGTTATCCACTTGTGTTGCAGTTTTTATAATGGATGGTTTTTCTTTTTCAACGTTTATGCTATAAACAGCTAAAACTTTTTCGGTTGACGTTGGTGTTGCTGAAGTTGTTCGTTTCATTGAATTTATTGATGGAATTTTTCTCGTTACATTTTGTACGTATTCAACCTTTTCTGTTATTTTTGGTAGAATTCTAAATGGTGGTAATGTTTCATCAAACGGAATACTATTATTTGTATAATTTTTTAAATGTTCTGTTGGAGGTTTTGGTAGAATTTCAGAGTTTTCCTGTTCACCATTAAACAAATAACTCAATACACTTCCAAAGAATCCATCTTTTTCTTGATTTTGAATTTTATCATCGTATGTCATCGTTGATGTTGTTGTAATTGGTGGTTCCGTTGTTTCAATGTTATAACTTCCATCAGTGGTTATAGAAATTATCTGCCTATCAGCATCATTACTTTCAATATTACTGTACATTGGTATACTTGTATAGTTTGTCGACATACGATTTGAGGCTAAAAGTTTTTCTTTGTCCTCGATCAGGAGTAGTAGATCTGGAGCTGGTTCGGTTTTGATTACATCTTTGAATGGATTTGTTGTGGTTACACCTCCTGTATGAAGATCTGATAAATCATCTATTGGATTTTCTGTTGTTATGTTAACAGGATATTGAGTGTGAAAGTTTGTGTTGAAATAGAACGTTTGGTCGGTATCTGGATCACGTGGTCGGAAGCCACCTAAAAATATAAAAACAATGTAACATTAAGCCATTGTTAAAATTAAGAAATTGTGTTAGAAATGACTTGATAACAATTACCAGCCTGTGAACCCCGTAACAGCTGAAGACAGTTTATTCAAATGCCAGGTGTCGTTTGAATATTTTTGATTTTGTCTTTATTCTTTGATTGTATTTAGCTTTTTTAAATCCCTGAGCACCTCGTTGAATTTAAGAAAGAGATTATTTTTTCGTCGGCGCGTTTTGTCTAAAAACTTTTGAGGAAAATGGGGAAAATTTACCACAATAAAATATTAGTAAACTGACCTGATTTCTTTAGAGTAAGCATACTCTTCGAAATGATTCTTTTGCAAATTCAAATAGTGCGAAGATAGTAAATTAGATTTTAGTTGCTTTCACTCACCAATACAGTGGCTTAATAAAGTATCTTCGAAGAGATAACATGGAACTGCTATCCGGCATGAAAGAGGACAGCAACATAATTGTGATAAACCAAGTGATTATGGCGTTAAAATGCGCAAGAATAATCAGTTTATCAAAAAAGGGGAAAACATCGTCTTGGTCAAGAAAATTAAGGTTCCAAGCAAACTAATAGCCGCAATTCGAGTATACCGAGCTATAAGCTGTTTTTACTTCAGAATGTTTTACCTTTGGGCCAACGCGCCTGAATTTTGGGATAAAGACGTAGTTGGTAATGAAACGTCAGTATTTGACCACTAAAATAGTGTCTAACGGAGCCTTTTGAATACGTAATTTGCAGTACCTACTGTTGAAATGCTGGAACCATACAATCAAGTTTGGTAAACTATACGATGACGAGTATATGGTTAATATTAGTATGTAGTATATGGTTGAGGCGACAACCGGGACCCACAAGGTTGTGAAATTTATTATTAGATGTATTTAACAGACTGTGAAGAAATCATTTACGATGTAAGACGCAATAGATGGCAAGTTTAAAGATGTCAGTATGATGATAAAGTTCAACTCCTGACTGTATATATCGGTAAAGTATCCAAAGGAACCATCTCAATGACACCAGTTTTGGCAGACTAACTGAAAACGAAAGAGGTTGATTTAAGGATAGCGAACATTTGCATTAGCATCACTGATGCTACCGAGGCAGAAGAAGAGTGACTTTTAAATATGAAGTTTATAGTGTCACTACTTCCTAACCATATCTGATGCAGGCAACAGGAAGCCTAAACAGCCATCCAATGGTTTCATGTAATACTAATGCAAAACCATATACAGCTTAAATTGTGTTATAATTGGGCGTAATACAAATGCTAGAAGCTAAAGACATAAGTTTCGTTAACGCTGCTCGCGAAAAAATATGATCCGTCTTCAATCTGAAAGATTGACTGTAAATGTACGAAAATGTATTGAGGAAGTACGAGGTAGGACCAACGAACCGTATGAGAATATGTAAGATCTAAGAAAAACGTATGAGAAAAAGTTTATTGAAGGTCGGTTGAGGAAATATTGCCAATGAAAATATTTTGGCGCCCAAATAGGGACATAAATCCTGAATTACAGTTTGTTTTTTTTCAAGCAGAATTTGAAGAGATTCAAATGAACGGTCCTTGTCGGATCAATCTAGTTGATTTGAAAGAAATGATTTTGAAAACGAATAAATCTAAGGAAAGCATATGAGAAAAATTCATTGAAAGTCGGTTGAGGAAATATCGCCAATGAAAATATTTTGGCGCCCCAACAGGGACATAAAGCCTGAATTACAGTTTGTTCATTTCCAAGCAGAATTTGTTACAATTTGTTAGAATTTTGTATGAAAAAAACTTGATTTGTTGTTGCAGCAAACGATATAACGACTTGAGCCCTGAAGAGTTTCAAATGAACGGTCGTTGTCGGATCATTCTAGTTGATTTGTAAGAAATGATTTTGAAAGCGTGGAACTACTAAATCTAAGAAAAGCGTATGAGAAAAAGTTCATTGAAGGTCAGTTAAGGAAATATCGCCAATGAAAATATTTTGGGGCCCAAACAGGGACATAAAGCCTGAATTACAGTGTGTTCTTTTCCAAGCAGAATTTGTAACAATTTGTTAGAATTTTGTATGAAAAAAACTTGATTTGTTGTTGCAGCAAACGGTAGAACAACTTAAGCCTGAAGAGTTTCAAATGAACGGCCCTTGTCGGATCATATTAGTTTTATAATGAACCAAGTATAGTCAGTATCGACGGGAAAGAAATCAACGTTGGTTATCTCAGCAAAATAAGGAGGATTCTATTTTTAGGAAGTAAATCTTAAGGTAGGTAACAAAACTTTTCAAAGAACGAGTGATTAAGTTATGATAAACTGTTCTAATCCCCGGCATAATGCATGGGTGTAAAAGAGTTCTAGGAATTAATTGAGTTGTTCAACTAAAGGAGAGCTGAAATATGCTCAACTTGGAATCAGAACAACCTAAGTATACTGACCACTGCCCTTCAGGACACGGTAGATTAATAAAATATCTCAGAAGTATTGAGTGGAGAAGACGGCTGAATTCTGTCAACTGGCTCCAAAATCAAAGTGTTTTGATTTTAAAGAGACGGCATCAGTTGAATGTTTGCTATATTGACGTTTATGACCAGTACACCAAGCCAGGCTTGTGAGAATTATTTTAATTTCGTAACAATAGTACCAAATTAATAGCACAGAAGAAGGTAAATTGATACCAACTAGAGGAGACATCAACAAAAACGGGGAGTCCATTTTTGAGTAATTGCTAGTCACAATTTTTTTTTGCAACAAAGGGAGAAAATCAGGAGTGTTCACGGTCTTCAGTCGAGGTTGAATATATTACATAGAATAGCACTGGAATATTTTTGAAAAATCCCCTTTTTGAGAGCAAACGTTCCAAGCAAAATGTGTACATCACTATAAATCCTCCATGGAGCATTACGACGAAAAAAATAAATGACTCAACCCTCAACAAGGATAACGAGTCTATTACCGTTTCAAAGCGTTTAAAAAAAAATATATAACCAACAACCTTAATTGAATTTAATTGAATTTTTTTAAAACATTCTATCAAACATCCCTAAAGTGTTACGTATTTAGTATTGTTAAAATAACTCACCCTCAGTTTTTTCCGGTGGTGAAAATCCATTCGAATACGAATTTTCTGTATAACTTCCATATCCCACTTCCAACAAACTTTCTGGATTTGTTGGATCTCCTTTTATCGAAACACTTGCGCCATTATTGCCATCAACATGATGATAAATATTTTTCATATAATCCCCTCCATCATCAATCTCATAATCTATTCTCTTATTCAAATCATTGACCGTCGTCGGTTTCTTGCGATCATTTTTAACAGCATCTGTTGGTAAAAATGGAATTATTTTTAAATTTGGTAACGATGGCGGTAGTGTTGGTGGTTCATTATAATCATTGTATTGATAATCATCGGACTCTTCATGAATTGTTGGTTTTATTTTGGGTTCTGATTCTATGGAAGGTTTTCTTGTTTTATGTTGTGCGGTGGTCTGATGTTTTGGAACATTATCGTGAATAATTAATAAAACGTCGTTTGGTTTCGGTTTCTTACTATTCGAATCTGATTGATTCATGTTATTCAATTTAAATGATGATTCCAATTTAACCGACATTGAATCACCTAATTTCATAAATGGTGGGGGTGGTGGTGGTGTTGAAGTCATTTTAGTTGGTTTTTGAGTTGGTTTTAATGTTGTCATTGTAATATTTTTTATTGTTACTATTTTTGTTGTTGTTGTACTGTCGAAGGAAATTGATGACGGTGCGTTTGTCGTTGTTATTGTTACTGATTGCTTTGTTATCGGTGACGATGGTCTTTTTGTTGAAGTAGGTTTTGGCGTAGTTGTAGTTATTTTCGATGAAGTTAATGGTTTCTTAGTTGTTGTCGTTATATCTGGTGTTGTTTTTTGTTTTGCTTCTATTGTTGTATTTTTTGATGTTTTATTTGTTGTAGTCGATGGCTTTTTTGTTGTTGTTGTTATTATTGTTACTGAAGCTGTTTTATTAATTTCCGGTACCGATGACAGCTCCTTGATTTGGATTGTTGGTTTCATTGTGATATTTTCAGTTGTTGTCGAAATTTCGGTTGATGTTATTTCCGGTTCATTTGTTGTTGATATAATAACAGTTGTTGGTGTGGACAATGTGGAATACGTGGTAGAAATATCTGTGGTTGTTGTATACGACGAGAAATCATTTTCTGTTGTTGTTGGAGGAAGAATTTTTAAATTAAGTTTCTGTTGATTTAAATACTGTGATGAATGTAGAACAGGAGGTTGTGGTGGATAGTTTATTCGATCATAGCCCTCATCTTCAGTATATGTTAGCTGTGGAAAATACATCGTTGGAGGAGGTTGTGGATGTGTTTGTTGTCGATTCGGATATATTGTTGTCGTTTGAATTAATTCATTTCGTTTTTTCCATTCTTCATATTCATCATCATCATCTGGTCCAAGAAGAATATCCAAAAAACTTTGATTCTGATGTTTAGTCGGTCGTTTGGTTGTTGTTGTCGTTGTTATCGTTGTCGTTGTAACATTTTGAACAGGAGTTTGTTGCTTTATTTTGCTTGTTGTTGTTTCATCAATTATTAATCCAATTTTATCTCCATTATTATTTATCATATCTAAACCTTTCCGAAATATATCAAAGAAATTTTTATCTGTTGATGTCGTTGTTGGGATTGTTGTTGTTGTAGTTGAACTAGGTTGTGGTTTGTGTTTCATCGTTGTGGTTTGTGTTTCATCTATGGCAGTTGTGCTATTTTTTCTTTCTTCAACTTCTTCCAAAAGTTCATCAATCGATTCCAATGTTATATCTTCATCTTCTGTTTCTGATTGTTCGTCGTCAACTGCTTCAACTGTTTCAACATTTTCATCTTCCTCATCATTTATACTTGAATCAATCCGATCAATTCCACTTTCTGGTGGTGAACGATCTTCTGGATAAGCAACTGTTGCATTTTCTGTATCATCTAGCCCAAAAAGCATTGAAAAGAAGTCAAATTGTCTAGGTAAGTTTGTGTTTGATGTAGAACGACTTTCAGAATTTTGAACCTGATTCGAATTTGTTCCAACCGATTTTTCTGAAACAAAATTTCATATTAATTTAAAACATTTAAAAAAAAAATAAAAATTCAACATACTGCAGTCATAACTAGAAGCACAACATTCGCCCTCCTTCACAATTGGTTTACAATTTTGTATCGAAGGTGCACACATTTTCGGTGTACATTTTCTTTGTCCTCTAATACAATAACATATATCACATGGACGTTCCAAATCACTTGGAAGTTTTTCTCCTTCAGCATAACGTGTAGAATTTATGGTACAACCTTAAAATAAAAAATGCAAAAAAATAATTAAAATTTGTTAAAAAAATTGAAATTCTCCGACATGTCTACAAACACACCTCTAGATCTTGGTGATCGAATATTTTTATTTTTATTTAATCCACGTCTGAAATTAGTCTGTTTGCTGTTCGTCGGAATAAGTTTTGTAATATCTGATTTTTTATTACAATCGTATCGAATCGGACAACATGCTCCTTTTACGAAAATCGGTGCACATCCATTTTTCTTTAACAAACATTTCGGTTGTACACATTTCTGTCGACCACCAATACAATAACAATACGAACATAAAGTCGATGATGACATAGCTGATCCTGATTGATATACAGTTCCATTTTGAATGCATATTCCTATCTCTTCTTCGTCAATCGTTTCACCCGCACTATCATCTGAACGTTTTAAATGATTATTTGTTTTATGATTGCCGTTATGTTTGTTATCTATTGGATCGTAGAAGTATTGATTATGGCTATAATGATTGTTATCCTTAAAATAGGGACGATAATGATTCATTTTGCTGCATGATACATGTGAACAACATGATCCTTTTCGATGGACCAATACACAGCCACGTGGTGGTGGAATTGGTTGTTCGGGACACATCCGTAAAGCACAGATCAATGTTCGATTAGCACATTTACATATCAAACATGGCTCCATCGTTGGAACGTATGAAGTTTCCGCAAAATTTGTTCCATTATGAAAACAACCTATGATAAAGGAAATACAAAAAAAATTCTTTAAACAAAATTCCAAAATTATTCCTCTGTTGTGGTAACTCTACGAAACGGAAACGGAACATTTAAAACTTTTACTAATTAGAAAAAAGGTCGAAACCCACAACTATTTTTGTTTTTTCTTTATTGCATTTTTCTTTGGTTCAATTTTTTTTAGGTTAAAGGTTGAATTTTCTGTTTGACTGATAGTTTGAGGTTAGGTTCAAAATAATGATGATTATATAGAAAACTACTTTTCGGTTAATAAAAAAAAATTTAAAGAGAATTAAAATTTATTCGTTAATCGGTCATGTGTTAAGAAAAAGGAAATCGAAGAAAAATTTATTTTTTTAAAGAAAATTATCGAAAAAGTAATAAATTAAGAAATAAATGGAAAATAAATCTTTAGAAATCGTTTCAGGAAATCGGTTTTGGGCTTTGAACAAAAATTGTTAAGATTTGTAATCGAATTAGAAAAGAATTTCTTTGTATTATGTAGGTTATGTAGAAATTCTTAATTTTGCTTTTATTTTACTTTACTTAAATACTTTTGTTAGATTTATGTGATTAGAGAGGGTTCATAAACGTTTATGTTGTTTGGAGTTTGAATGGACATGAATAGTAACGGAGTCCCAGTACCCGTTAATTAGAGATTAAATGATAAACGAGAATCTGCATAAGGTAAGACGTAAACCCTTCGGTATACCTAAAAATACTACGTAAAAATTTATCTATAGTAATAAGTATTCAAGCAACTTAGAGTTTTAATACGGGGAACGATGAACTTGTTTGACATAGACATATGAGAACATGTCCTTTATTGTTTCTAAATTTTTGGAGTTTTTCCCCACATTTAAAGCGCATAGATGCTTAACGTGTCCTTTAAAAACTTAATACGTTTGTATGACGTTCAGATCTTGGCCCAGAATTTCAAACAACCAACCCAAGGTTCAGGAAAGTATACATCACAAAAATATTTGTTTTGGAAAGTATAACAGAATGCAACTGTCCCGAAAGAAGTCACTTTGGGATACTAGGCAGCCTCAAAATATGTTTTGCCTTACCAAGTTATCAGGAAAAGCTCTGACTTGGTCAACCTACTTTCTCCTGAGACTCGGGAGAACAAAATGAACAATAAATATAAAAAGAAAACTTATACAAATACATATAAACGAACATAAAAGGCGGTACGTTGACGAAGGAAGGGAGTACAAGTAGCAGGCGCATGAGCCATTATTCTATTCAAGTTGACGTTGTAAATGTACCAGCGGCAAGTAATACTGCTGTGGCGAAGAGCAGTATAGCTCCGGTGTCTGCAAAAAACAGGAGACAGCTCCATTAGTGACTACCATGTAAAAACAAAGGACGAGGAGTAGAGGCTTTGCTATGCTGGTGCAATCAGGATGACTAAGGTAGCTATTCTGGCTGATGATTATCCTCAGACGATGCTTAGCGCGAGAGAACTGAGGTTAATCGAAGTAGAACTGGTAAAACAACGAGCGATAGAATGCTTTTATCATTTGTTGGAAGTGGTTTGGAAGTCGGGTTGAGGGCACAGGTCAACTTCTGACTTTATTAATTGACGACAGGGCCAAGACAGTATTATTGGCAGTAGAAAATATCCTTAACTACGGTCTTGGGAATATTTTTGTCTGTGAACTTTGCAAGACGATTCCAGAAGAAACGGAGGAACGGCAGCTACAACCTTAAAAACACACAGTAAGTTGGAAAATATATTCATGGGAGAGGATGACGTACTATTACAGAGGATTGTAGTAGGATCGATGACGTGGAGACCGAAGTGGACGGGAGGATGTTGATGGATGAAGGAGAAATACGCCCTCTTCGACCACATTTAGTGGAGAGGGCAGTAAGCTTGCACGTCGCTCAAGTGAATGTTCACTACACGTTAACTAAGATATTTAATAAGGAACAACTAGAACTCACACTGATACAGTAGGCTTGCGTACTCAAAAACAGGGCGAAGCATCAAAAGCAGCGAGGCACAGGAAGTATGGGATCCTAATGCAAACTCACCTATAAAGTGCATCATGATACGGAATAACATTAATTATTTTAAAGGAATTTTTTGTGAGCAATTAAGCTTAAGTACATATTGGAAGTCACTTGAATTTTGCAATTCGAAATAATTTTTCTTTTTCTCTAAAATTCCTTAATTATTTTGGTTTTTAAGATCCCAGTCGAGGATCGCGTCTACCGGAATCCAAGACAAACGGATTGGGTGTGCTTCAGGGGCATTGTAGAGGAGGAACGGGCTAGTGGAAGCACTTCCAAAGTCCGGGCTATTGATCAGGCCGTTGACCAGCTCAACGATCTGTTAGTCTGGGTTTTTGAGAGCTCGTGTCCCGAAACGAGGCAACGAAGTGCACACAATTCAGTTTGGTGGAAGAAAAACCTTGATAAACTCAGCCAAAGATCTAAGAAACTTCTGAACAGAGCATTGAAAACTCGGGATGAAGCTGATTGGGCTCTGTACAGTGAAGCAAGGAAACTTTTCAAAAGGCTTATTCGTAAATCAAATAAGAGGTCTTATGAAAAGTACTGTGAGTCGATTGAGACTATCACAGAAGGTGCTGCATTAATGAAGGTCTTGAAAAAGGATCCTTTAGCGAGACTGGATAATATTAAATTATCCAATAATACTTACACTCCTTCAAATAAAGAAACTTATACAGCACTGTTTCAACACCATTTTCCTGGCTGGGGAGATTCCTCAAGGGACAGCCGCAGAAAATAGGGAAAAACCAAACCGAATGGACTGGATAATGGCAAAGAGTTGTATCACCCGAGGCTCTGTCTTGGGTTATCGGCTCCTTTGAGCCATACAAATCTCCAGGTCCAGACGGAATATGGCCTACTATGATACAACAGTGTCTAGACATAATAGGCTCTTAAAGATCTTCGTGGCCTGCATAGCTCTCGGCTATGTACCACAGGCCTGGAGAAACGTGTGAGTCGTATTTATCCCAAAACCAGGGAAAATCAACTATTGCGAAGCGAAAAACTTCAGACCGATTAGTTTTTCCTTATACTTTCTAAAGACTCTGGAAAGGTTGATCGAACGTTACATCAGAAACGTCTGTCTGAAGAAAACCCCGCTAAGCAATAGGCAACACGCTTATCAAGCGGGAAAGTCTACGGACACAATCCTTTCAGAGGTGGTCTCTGATATTGAAGAGACTATCTCTAAAAAGGCTATCACTCTTGGCGCTTTTCTTGACATAGAGGGGGCTTTTGACAAAGCCACTTTTGAGTCACTCCTTAACGGAGCGGAAAGGTACGGTGTGAATAAAACACTCATAAGGTGGATACGATGGGCTCTGGAAGATCGATGTCTGTTTATGCACACGAAGGACAACACCACAATCCAGGTAGGTGTGAAGCGTGGATGTCCCCAAGGGGGGTTCTATCACCCTTGCTTTGAAACATGATGGTAGACCAGCTCCTAATTGCATTAAATGATAAAGGGCTAAACACATACGGCTATGCCGATGATATTAGCATTCTTTTGAAAAGAGACAACATGGGGCATCTCTGCCGAAAAATGCAGAACGCCCTGGACATTACCAACAGCTGGTGTCAGAATAATGGTCTCTCGATCAATGCTTCTAAGACACAGCTCGTTGCGTTTACCAACAGAAGGAAACCAAACAACTTCACTCTTCCTTCAATTGGTAATAACAAATTTACACTCCAAGATAATGTGAAGTATCTTGGTGTTACTCTCGACAAACGGCTCAATTGAGCTGTTCAAGTTGAGACTAAATGCGCAAACGCAACTCGAGTTCTGTGGCTATGCAGGAGGGCTTTCGGTGGCAAATGGAGGCTGACTCCCAAAATGGTCTAGTGGCTGTATAAAGTAGTTGTCAGACCCATTGTCAGCTATGGGTCCCTTGCATGGCTCTCAAGAACTTTTGTCGGGAATGCGATAAAAAAAATGGAGGCGGTGCAAAGGTTTGCTTGCTTTTGTATTACTAGTGCTTTCAGGATAACGCCCACAGCAAGTCTGCAGGTCTTATTAGGGCTTCCTTCCTTGCACATATTTGTAAGAATGGAGGCTCTTAGGGCTACAAAAAGGCTCGAACTCCTGGGAAACACTAGGGACTGTAGGAAAAATCATCAAGTGCTATGGAGGGATCTGGAAGAACATCTGACAGATTTTTCCATGACGACTGATGACACAGTACCTCTAACTGCCTTTCAAAAGCAGTATAGAGTTGTAATTCCAACGATGGAGTACCGGTCCTCAGCTAATTTGCTATTGGACAGTGCGGCCAACACGTTGGACATCTACACAGATGGATCTCTCACTGAAAATGGTGCTGGAGCTGCGGTTTACTTCAGTAATGAAGATCTAGGCCTACAATTTCCACTTTCCAGTCTTTCAGGCGGAGGTATTCACCATAAATGCATCATCAAGGCGAGCCACGGAGCTTAAGTGGTCTGGCAAGATCTTTAATATTTTTACTGATAGCCAGGCTGCTCTAAAAGCTTTGGGAAGTTATACTATTAAGTCAAAAATAGTGCAAGAATGTTCTAGGTCTTTGAATTATCTTCGGCTCAAGAACAGCATATCACTGATATGGATAACAGGGCATAATGGGAATCTCGAAAACGAAAAAGCTAATGATTTAGCAAAGAGCTCCGCTGGGAGACTCATAGGTCCTGAATCAACAATTGGTATATCGAAAGGTAGGATAAGATCGCTAGTTGAACAAGTTCTCTTTCGGTCCAGGACTCTCAATGGAGGAGCACAGAAGGCTGCAAGGTCTCCAAGATGTTCACTTCAGAGTTGAACCAGCCAACCACCAAATTCCTGTTAAATCTGCAGGCTAATGGTGGGATTACTAACAGGTCACCATCATGTGAACAAACGTATGGCACGGCTTCGAGTAGAAAATGATCCAACATACCACTTTTGTCTTGAAGAGGGTGAAACAGTCCCTCACGTTGTGGGAGAATGTTTGGCTCTCTCAGGGCTCCGAAGCGTCATGTTAGGATCAAACTATCTAAGGATAGAAGATTTCTGCAAAGCAGACCATTCAAAGCTGTTGGCTTTTTTCAAAAAGGTCTTCAGCTCTTGAATATGAGGATGGTATAAGGGACTTGGCAGTTTACATTCAATCAGTCTACATACAAAAAAAAAAGATAGGCGGTGGACAGCAAGGAAGTTGCTGTCTGTGCCTTTCTAGACAATGTAAGAGCATGTGATAACACCTCACATGGAGCGGTCAAGAAGGCTCTAAGTGAGAACAGGAGACGTAGGTAACGATAGCAACCTCCAGTGGAGGTGCCACATAAAACAGTGGTAGGCCAAACCATAAGAACCCTAATGGTATTTAAAAACCATACGGGTAAAACATATAGGGGTGTAACCAAGATATCCTAAGTAGGGTATCCATCCTAAGTAGGGTAGTATGATACTGAGACCAGCCATCACCAGCTATCAATTTTTAAATTTTTTGTTTGGTAATTGAATAATTATAACAAGTTTAATAAGCTTAGAGATAGTCCGCACATGTCAAGTTTTATTTCACATTGAACGGATTTTTTATCACATTTTTTCAATGGTTTTTTTGTCAATTTTTTTTCTCTTACGATTTCATTAATTTTTTTTCTTATATACTTGTACGAGTGTTCAATACTGGCATTTTGAAGAGCATACTTGAAGAGTTTAAAAGATGTAATTTAAATGAATTTTGTTTTTGTTTTAAAACGAAAACGATATAAAGTAAATGAATCTGCGCAAAAGCGTTGATGCTAAGAGAGTACTTCACATTACGACTTTTGGCTGTAATGTGTTGGCAATATCAATGATTGATTAAATTTTAAATTATCTTATGTTTTTTTTGATTGGTGGTATGCGAATGGTTGTATCTACATCTTTTCATTGGATTTGTGGTGTGTGAGTTAAATGTTTGTTCGTGTCTAATAAAATGTATATCATGGAGAGAGAAGGATAGATGTTTTTTATCTAAATAAAGTCGATGATTGAAATCAAATAGAGATAGATTTTTAAAATCTGTTAAGTTTTAATTTCCAAAAGGAATGGTAAGCAAACTTACTTTTATTGGAAAATATTAAACCGCTTATTCAAACTAGATATTTTATTATAAGTTTAAATTCTAATCTAATTTTTTTTGGTTGAATAAAAAAAAATTTGTTTCATAAATAACCAGTGTTTAATATATTTAATGAATTTATAGTTTGATGTAAGCAAAATTGCTTTGCTATAGTTTGTATCTAGTTGTATTTAGTTATCTAGTTGTATTTAAAACAATGAAACTTTCCTTATGATTATGTATAATAAATTTTTTGATTATTGTGTTTCCGTAATGGTAAAATATGCGGCAAATGAACTACAGTAAAAAGTAAAAAGTTAGTTTAACTGGAATTGATAAGGATATAGAACAAATTGGAGTTGGAAAATCATGTTCATGTAATCGTATCGGACTGCCACTTTCAGATGAATACTTTATTGATTATATATCGGAATGAAGTCAGATATCAATATGTGTAGCAAATTAATGGTTGAAGGCTTACAACAACCGTAACATTATTGAAATACAAAAACTAATTTCAACAAGGGATGAAGAAAACAGCCTACAATCAACAGGATAAGTCATTTTTTCTATTTTTTCTATTCTTTGTTTTTATATTATATTCTGAGGCTTTGTCATATAATGTTCAATTAAACAAAGTTTTTTTTAGAGATTTTACTGGGCCAGAGACCTTTGATGTAATTTTAATGGTTAAACCCCGATATATATTTGATATGGTGTGTGGTGTGTGCGATTGTCTTGGTTACTTATTCTATTGGGGTCATCAGAGTCCCTGTTCTTTGCTTATTTGAATTCGTCTTCTTGTGCAAGTTTTGCCTGCAATTCAGCATTGATGATGTGATGGGTTGAGGAACGGTATAATCGAACTTATAGACTGCGGAAGTCGAAAATTTAAATCTCAAGGCACACATTTATCCTATCGTTCTGGATAGTGATTCCACTATCAGAAATGCACAGTGTTCAGAACAACTTTCCGTCAAGAGTAAAAGTGGAGAAAAAAAAGTGTTATGTACATAGTACAATAATGACTCCTAGGTTTCTATCTGATGAAATAAGATATTAATTCGGTCTGAAAGCCCTTAAATTGAAATTCTTACCCCCACCTTTTTTGGCATTTCTCGACGTTTTAGGACCTACTGATTCTAAAAAAGCAAAAAAAAAATGTATGTCTGTCTGTCGGCCGGCCGGTCGTCACAACCTACGAAATTTAGAATACCGCTGTACGGATTTCAAAATTATTTTTTTTCTAGAAATAGATTTACTCAATGGAAAGAGCCGAAAGGACGATGTGCTCGATAATTGTACCCAAAGTGTGTCAAAAAAATCGTCAAGTGTGTCAAAACAAGAAAATTTGCATATTTTTTGCTTAAAAAACGTTCATTTTAAGTGATTACGAGTAGCAACATTGAATTTGGAGAAATCTTGATGGTCGGGATTGGTATGTGAGACCAAAATCTAGATTATTGCATTATAAGTTTGTCAAAAAAATGTTGTCAAGTGTGTCAAAAGAAAGATTTTTATTTAGTTTTTTACCCAATTTTTTGGAAAAAAATAAATATAATTAATTGTTTGATATGAAATTTTATTATTATTATTGAGAATTATGGCATTACAAATTTGTCAAAAAAATGTTGTCAAGTGTGTCAAAAGAAAGATTTTTATATATTTTTTTACCCAATTTTTTGGAAAAAAATTAAATTAAATATTTGTTTGAAATGAAATTTTATTATTATTATTGAGAATTATGGCATCAGATTAAAATTCTAATTGTTCATTAGATATAAATTGTTCGAAAAAATAATGAACAAATACAATTTTAGACGGACTAAAAATCTTTAAAATTAAATATCTCAAGAACACGAATTAACGCCTCTTTGTAAATTTGATATATTTTACAGTAAGGTTAAAGCTATATTTAGAAAAAAAAAAAGTTAAAATTTAATTGATTTTAAAATTTTTTGTTAATGGAAGTTGTTTGAAAAAATGAAGAAAAATTCGAATTTCAGTCGTACTAAAAATCTTTAAAATTAAATATCTCAAGAAAAAAAATTAACGCCTCTGAGTTAATTTGATATATTTTAGAGTAAAGATAGAACTATTTTCAGAAAAAAAAATTAATTTAATTCCAATTGATCTTCGACCCTTACGCCATCTTAAAAAAAGTTTTTTTAATATTTTTATTTAAAAATTAATTATAAAAACAATAAATAAATTTTTTTTCATAGGGCTAATTAATTATCTATCAAACAAAAAAAGTTTGATGAAATCGGTATAACCGTTCTTGAGAAATTTAATTTCAAAGTTACATCGGATTGGCAGAATTTTCATTTTTCATGCAATTTGGGGTGCCTGTGCTCAAACTATGCACTTTAAAAAAAATTTAAAAATAAGCTCTATTTTTTATTTTGTCCATACTACTTATATGCCAAGTTTCAGGAAAATCAAAAATGGTCAAGTTTTCACAACTCTGTCTAGAACACGTTTTTCATCAGTATAGAAAATTATGGCATTATAAGTTTGTAAAAAAAAGTTGTCAAGTGTGTCCAAACAAAGATTTTTATTTACTTTTTTACCCAACTTTTTGGAAAAAAATAAAATTAATAATTTGTATGACATAAAATTTTATTATTATTATAGAAAATTATGGCATTTTAAGTTTGTCAAAAATATAATTTCAAGTGAGTCAAAAAATGATTTCATTTGTTTTATTGCCAATTTTTTGGAAAAACAAATGTAGCTGTTTTTATGACGTAAATATTTTTGATTTTGTAATAATTTTTGCAATATTTTGAGAATTTTGGAAAAATTTTGAATTTTTAAGAATTTTTGGAATATTATTGGAATTAGAAAAAGTTTAAATATTTGATTTTATTCTAATTTTTGGAATATTTTTGGAATTTTGAAAAAAGTTTGATTTTATTTAATTTTTACAATATTTTTGGAATTTTGAAAGAAATATAAATTGTGATTTTGTAATATTTTCTCGAAACGATAAACGGAGAGGTTTTTGAGTAGTTTGCTGAGTGTATCATTTTTTCACTAAATTATGTTAATTTATGATCTGTTATAACTTTCCGGCAACGTATTGATGTTTCGTGTAAGTTTTGTAATAAATTTCTAAACAGAGATAAAAAAATACTTGTACTTTAACAAAGAGTTATGTTTCATATACATCGCTGCCCAAAACTCAAAACCATGTCCTCATAAAAGTTTTTTTGCCGAAAACTATATCAAAATCCTTAACCCAGACGTCTTGATATCTCAGACCTGTGAGATTTTAGCCTCTCCACATTTTACTTCATTAGTTTGTCGGTATAGCAAGGCTTGTCTGGATATAGATTTGTGCGTCATGGTAGTTTAACATATCTTTATTCGTTTATTTTTAAAATATGAATAAGAAATTCAAATTGTAACTTTTCTTAACAAAAAATAAAATAAAAGAAACATTTTTTAAGAACGGAAATATTTCCTAATTTGGAATAATTATAATTTGACGCAATTATTTTGTTGTGTTACAAATTACAAAAAAATCACTTATAGAATATTAATAGCATTATTTCTTTTTTTGTAACGGATTTTATTTGCTCAGTTAAATTTATTTAAAACAATTCGATAAATATAGACATAAATAAATGTATTTATATTGAGAATTTAACTTGGCAATTATTTATAAAAAATAATAATAACTATATTGAAAAAATATTGGAATGAGCTATGCATAGGGATCCAGCATTTTTTTTTTCTTCCATGTTTACATCAAAAAAGTTAATTTAAATGTTGCCGGACTTAAGCAATACTGTAGCTTTCCAATTTATTTTTATGACATAACTTTTTGATCCACTGCTAAATTTAATTTTGTCTTACCAATCTTCAAGATTCTATGTTTTACTTAGAACTTCGTTTATTCGTATAAAACAGACTTATGTCTGTTACGATTTTCTAAAACTTTTATGTTTCCACATACTTCCCGTTAAACTTAATCTTAAGTTAACTTTTATATGCCAAGAACTGTTTAATGCAGTAAAAATAATTAAATCAACATTCCAACTTTTGGATTTTCAAAACTTTTTTGTTCTAAACTATGTATCTTTCAGGTTCAAACTTCTATTTGTGGAAACGTTCGTTCAAATATAATTTCTCATAAATATTCAAAATTTTAAAACACAAAATTGTAAAACAAACTATATTCAAATCTTTTATTATAATTTTCAAAGTTTTATTTCTCAGAAATTAAATAAAAAAACTTAAATCGTTAACAAGAATAAATTTTCATATTTTGACTAAACATATGAATTTCGTACAAATTGGATTTTCTGAAAATTATATTAAAAAAACAGAAAGCAGATGTTGGTTAGACTAATTTATGCACTGGCAAAACTTTTTATATGAAAAAAGTTACACGAATCAATATTTCCTTAAAGTTTTCAATATATCATTCATATCATCAACTCATTCATTTCAATCACGTAATCTTTGATTACCTTTTTCTGATTAACTTATACCTTTCACATATCTTGTAACAATAAAATTCTTTATGTTTTGATTTATCCTTTTTCTAACACTTCAACTTGATATTTGCTTAGTTCTCTCAAAAATTCAAATCACGAACGAGCTGATTCTATCAATTTTATAACTCTTACAACAACATCAACAAAAATTTGTTTTGATTTTCAGCTTTACAAAGCGAAAATTGGAAAAACAAAAGAAAATCATGATAAAAGGAAATCAAACTGAAAAGGATATATAAAAAAAAATGTCAATATGATTTTCAAATAAATCCAAAAAGAAAAACATTAAATTTTTCTTGATTTTATTTCTCTTAAAAGTAATAAAAAACAACAAAGCCCAGTAAACGAATCAAACAACCTGAAGATAAAATAAAGCTTTATGGCATTATTATGGATTTCAAACAGTTTTATAGGAGTTTTGTTTTTATTTTGTTGTCATGAAAAAATTTGAAATGAGTTAGTTTTCTTGCCAACTTAAGGATAACGTTGGACTACAACTACAAGTGGGTGCAAATAAATTTTCAATTGTAGGGATGAGCAAACTAAAAAGTTTGTTAACGGAAAATTTATTTCATTTTCCTTTTTTTTCGACCATTTGTACCTTCATATATAATACTATTGTTTTTCATGTTTTTAGATTAATTTTATAGCTTGAAAGTTGATACAAATTTGTTCCTTTTCTTGTCAAATTTAGTGGAGGTCTTTAACTAATTCGAGTTGGAAGTAATTTAGAAATGTTAAGCTTTTTTTAAGTTATCATAATATCAGTTATATTACCACCACACAACAAAACCGGAACAATACTCTTTACAAGAATATTCTAACTGCCATTTTTCATGCTAACTGCCATTTTCTACAGATATTAAACATGTTTGCAAATTCCCACTCATCTCAGCCATATATTGCACAGAAACAACCGTTGATCAATCTAAAACAAAAAATACTCACCGAATCCAAACCCGAAACCTTAATAGCGAAGCGTTTAAAAATCACCCCAGTCGAATTCGTTGTCATACCGGAAATCTCTACTCACAATTTTATAAGTTTTCATTTTTTAATACTAACTCGTTCTGTGGAACCTAACTCCTCAGAAGCATCTCATCTAGAACACAATATAATGGCTATCTTTGCCAACTTTCTTAAGTGAAGTAAATTCTTTGACTGCGAAGTTCAACTAACTCCAGTTCTTATACCTAAACGTAATCACTCAAAACACAACCAGAATTTTTCATCAAAACCGAAGTACGTCTAATGATCGATGATTTAGCTGAGGTCTTATTCCAAATCGCTTTCGGTATCGTCCAAGATCTACATCTTCGTTGCAATTTTTTATGGCGTCTGTTATTATCATCACAAAAACTAATAGAATGTCAGACGCCATGACCCGAGATGAACACACTTTAATTCACCCAACAAAAATTATCTTTCTCAGGCTAAAAAAAACTAGATGGTTCTTTATAGACGGCGGCATGTGAAATCAGACAGTCTCAACTACGCCTTCTCGTTTTTCACCGCAACTCAAAAAACTTCTTTATAGTCGATACTGGGCACAAGTATTTTATTCACATATTTTTTCTTACGCACTGAAATAGTACGTAAAGCACTGCAACCACCATTCGTATATTTCTACCCAGTTTTTTATCGTTACAATAAAAATTTCGTCATTGATACCAAAGATCAACACATTAGAGTCTCCATCGATAGATTAAAATCTTGTTTTAGGACAGAATCTGAAAATAACTTGACTTAACCTTCTTTACCTTTGAGCACAACTCTCAGTCGCTCAGATGAAATACGGTCTTCTGCAGTTAACGTCCGTTCTATCGATTTCTTTGAACTCCTTAACGTCACTTCGCACCGTTACATTCTATTACCATAGAGGTTTGAAAACACAACACAGACACCACTTAAGCGACTAAAAGTGTATAATCTAATCTCACACTACAGGCAATCACGCTTCCTTAATGGTCTGTCACACCAAAATCTCTCTTCTGCTTTCTTTCTTTTAAATCGTCCAATCTCCGATGACACTAGGGGGGAGTGTTGTGGCGTGTAAATACACCCTTTTTGTAAACACATTTTTCTATTTGAATTTCAAGCTTTGATGTATTTCTCTCTCTCTTTCAACATATGGTGTTGTTTTTTCGATTGGTTAACTTTTCTATTGAAAAAAATTTTGTTTTGATATTCAATATTGTTGGTTTTCTATAAATAACTTCTTCAATAACGTTTTGTGTTTTCGCTAAAATCTACGTTGGGTTGTAATGATTATCGACTTGTGTTAAATAATATAACTTTATTATTTAATCAAAAAAAGTATTTAGAGCTTGATATTTAATTTTGAAAGAATCTAATTAGCATAAGCAATATTGTATTGACTGGTGTAAATGAAAATGATATAACTTATCAAAAGTATTTGTATCGAGTGAACCCCCATTTTGAGAAACGTCATGTTAGTGCTTACGATTTTCAAATAATTATATCAAAGTGATATCTAATTAAAAGAATTATAACTGGTCAAGTGTCAACAACAAATAACAAAAATATTTCAAGACATTCATCAAAAAATCCTTCAACTACAACGGAGGAAAGCGATTGTAAAAGAAGTAACTGGACATACGGTCATGACGGAATTAGGATAGTAGATCACGAAATTTAGAATCTGAAAATTATATTTATGATCTTGTCGGGTTAGCGGTACTTTATTTAAGATTAGTTTTACCACGGAAATACCATGTGAGGGTATAATTTATTCAGACTCAGCATCTCAGCATAATTTATTCAGACTCAGCAGGAACATGTGCTTTTAAAAGCATTCGTAAACTGGTGACCCTGTGATATGAAAAAACTACGAACTAGAAGAAATCTTAAAATACACCACGTATAAATAAAATAATAATTTTAGTAAAATTGAAATTATAATATAATAATTACTAAAATCCCCAAAATTTAAATTGCAATAATATTGTCTATTATGCATTTTCACATTTATTGGAAACAATCAATAATGGCTATACACTCGTGACTTAGGATGTTAACTATAACAGAAATATTCCTTTCCTATGAATTCACAAAAAAGTAATGTCTAGAAATTCAATGCAAAAATTCCCATGTAATGTAAAAACATTACCATAATATGGAGTCTAATGAAAATAGAGCAATTCAACTACAGTAAATAATGCACTTTCAACTTAGAAATAGCCATCGCCTGTTTTCGGTGGCGTAATTGATAGCGTGTCTGCCAAAGAATTCGAACATGTCACGAATTGAAGGTTTGAATCCATACAAAATACGTAAAGGAGAAATAGAGTTTTCCTTTGAAAAAATTCAACCATACCTTTGAATTCATCACTCACACAATCCTCGGGATTTTATTACCTTTTAAAAGATTGATCGTCATAGCTCCTGTGGTCGAAGCCGGTATGCATCACGCCAGTTTAATGTTTTATGCTACAACACTCTTCCTACTAACTGCTATTTCATACCGAATTTTTTAAACGTGTTAGAAAATTTGCATTCATCTTGTCCATAGATTACTCAGAAAAAAACGGGGAACAAACTAAAATAAAAACAAATAACATTAACTCAATTCAAACTCAAAGTCTTAACAGCTAAGCGTTAAAAAATCACAGCAACCAAATCCATCGCCATACCGAGAATTTCTACTCACAGTTTTTAAATTTTTCAAAATTTAACACCAACCTCAAAGGAAGTAACTTCTTTGACTGCGAAGTTCATCGAACTCCAACTCTGCAATTACTAAGAACACAGCATTTGTTCACATTCCAGATCTCGGGTGAACATTTATATGGTGCTTGTTATAAACAGACTGTTTAAATTTTGTGATGAAAACTAATCTGTCTTCTCGTTGTTCAAGAACGATTTTTCCGTCGATACTGGGGCAAAATGTCAGTTCTTTTTCACTGAAGCTTTCGTTTTTAAGGCCTTGTTTACATATGTTCTTACGCACTGTCTTAGTATATAATGCGCTCCAATCCAACCATAATATTTATATTCCTATCCAGCCATTAGTGATAATAAAAATTTCGTCACTCATTGCAAAGTTCTCCATTGGCTGATTAAAACCTAGTTTTCACTGTCTTTGAGTACAACTCTTAGCCACTGATACGAAAAACTGTCTATTGCAGACAACGTCCAATCGAGTTCTTTAGACACCTTTTAGGTCTTTACATTCTTGTTCCCTCAAACAAATTAAATGTTTTCAATTCTTATTAGAAAAATCGCTCACGAATTTTATCAAGTTGTTTTTGATTCGCGAATGCACAAAAGTCACAAGAATTAAATTTTTAATTCATGATTCGAATTTTTCGTACTCTGATGAAAAAAGAGACAGTCTTGAGGACTGCCGATAGAAGTGAAAACTTAAAACTGTGAAATAGTTGTGCTTTTATCGTCTATATACAACAAAATATTCACTTATAAATCAAGAAAATGAGAATAAGAAATAAGAAAATAACAAATGATTACAATTTATCTCAAGCTCTTTTAATATTTATTTAGCGTGACGATGACTCGAATATATAAATTTTTCCCTATACAAAATCGCACAACGCGCTTAAAGAAGTTTTCACTTCAAAAAATCTTCATCTTTGATGAAATTATGAAAAATTAATCAATTATTCTTCTCGGAAAACGTGGTGCTTGCAACTTATTACGAACAGTTACGAGGAGGAGGGAGTGGGTCCGAAAACGGCATAAGCTGCGCTACGTATTTTGTGAACAACCCCTAAATACATCTTCAATTAATCCAAATGGTTTTTATTGAACTATATGCTGTTGTAGTTTCCGGCTCGAAGGACCATCATTATCTCAACATACTTTCATCTTTGCTGAACAATGTGCAAAATAGTTTTTATTTTACATATTTGGCAACACGCATTAAGTTGCTGTTCTAGTATTGGGCAAATGGCCACTTTCGTGTGTATACATTATGTTTTATTGTTTGTTTTGATGGTGAATTTTTGGCATAATCTTTGTTTATAAAACAAAAACAAATGGCTAAGGGAACAGTGTTTGGTGACTATTTCATAGTTTCTGGAATAATTGTGTAATATGTTGCATTCTTGATGGCTTACAATTCATCTTAATGCTGTTGTCATCTCTTAAACAGTTGATATTATCCGACTAATAACTAGCGACTAATATGTGTCATTGCACAGTTGTAAACCTAGTTTCACAAAAAAATTTACATAATAGAGAAATTGGTCTACTTTAAGTGAAATAATTATATGTTTTTGACTTAAGGAAGGAAAGGATAAAACAACCATGTTCATTAATTAGGTAAAAATTCACAATGACAGAAAGTTTGAAAGACTCTTGAGTCTCTGTTTTTGAATATTTGATTGAATTTGCCTGGAGAATCTCCTCACTTAGATATTGTGGCTTTTGGGTTCGCATAAATATGGGTCTACTTCCAAAATTTTTTTAGAGTTGTTAGTTGGCTTAAAAGCTTTAATGGACCTGCCATGCTTCCAAAAATGTGCTACCTTCGATGTATGTAGTGCTGATACTTACATTTGTGTCGGAGATGGGCTTGATATCTTTTTATTTTACATTTTATTTGTGCTCATTTTAAACACGAGTGCCGGACAAAAACAAAATTAAAATACAAGCTTGCATCTGAGTCAGTTCAATGGCAAAGGTGAGTTTCATACACAGACCATGGGATTTCAAGTTCCTCCAGAATAGGGTGTCACTGGAAGTTAAACTAATGAAATTAAATTTTCTTATCCCATTAGATAGAAACGTAGGAATCACGTCCATAATGTACTTACTAAACCAAAATACTCATTGTTTCCAACAATGTTCAAAAATTTCTTCCCTTCTCCACATGAAAAAGAAGGTCTTCGACTCTTTGCTAAAAGCTATATACTTGCGCAGTCAAGTATTTGTCACGAAGAAAATTCAAGCAAATTTAAAATGGCCAGCAACTAAAAGACGAAGAGAGAGCAAGTGTATTCATGGAAGTATTGCCTAGTTCATTTTATAAAAATATCGTAGTTATTTCCTCCATCGAAGCGGATGCTACCGTCAAAGTATTTACGCTTAAACTAGGGTCCATCTATCTATAAAATAATAGCCATGAGTCTATCCCTCTATACGGTCATAATGTTTCAAATGGCAATATGGATAACGAGGTCGACTGAGGATCTATAGGTCGAGAGTTCAAATGCTGCCGTAGTACATTTTTGTATTGTTTTGTTTTTAGTTTTTTTTAAATAACATTAAAATTATTATTTTTTTATACATAAATACATAAAAATCATAAAACTTTCGTTTTACTACATTTAAATTGATCGATAATGTAGTTTTTTAAAGTTATTGCTACTGTCTTTTCTTGCTTCGTTCAAATTATTATAATCTGGATATTAGAAAGAAAATTAATTACTTTTTTAACAGGCAGTGCTACAAATTATATAATAGTGGTTTTCCGATCATTATTTTCCATAATTTCAATCCTGTGAAATAAAATAATGAAAAACTAAAGCTACTATTTAAGCATGTATTTCTTTTTCAATATGCGTAAAAGACTGATTTAAACATAGCTTAAAACTGCGGTCAATTTTAGATATTTTAATTGATCGATAATGTAATTTTTTAAGGTTATTGTTATTGTCTTTTAGCACAGTCAATACGAAGTAAAATTTAGAATGCATTCAGGGGATTTTTATGACAAATACAACATTTTCTTTAGTTTTTTAGAAGAAATGTTTCGTGGCTATTCCGTTTTTTTTATACTTTTTGTTGTGATTTTCTATTTACATTTTTCTATTTTCTATTGGTGATTGTTGTACCATTTGTTTTATTTTTTTTAAAGAGGGAATTAATATCTTTTTTCTCAATATTTTTGTTTGTTTTTGAATGGAATTAAATTCTTTTCAATAAAATATTGAATGGTAATTTTTGATTTAAATTTTTTTGATTTTCAATTAGTAACAAGATATGTAATATGTATTATGAAAAAAGTTAGGGTTTCGAATGTTTCATAGAACATTCTATTTTGTTAGGAATAATTTATACATTAAATAGTAAAGTTGGTAAATGGTATTTATAATAAGGTTATTAATTACAAGATTACATCTTTATTACAATTAATTGGTTGTAACAAAATAAATTTAATTTTTACTTAAATCGACTTTAATTAATCAAAAACATATTGCGGCAGGAATCAGAACCAGAAAATTGTTCTATAGAAGAAACACAACAGCATTGAAAACTTTTGATATTTTGGGTACAAAAAACAGTTTGTGTTACATACATTTACATACATTAACATACATTTTTATAAATTTAATAATTTAAATAGAGTTAATAAAAAGAAGTTCAAAATACTCAGTACAAAGTTTCGTTGTCATTATCGACGTAGAGGGTTGTGAGAAAGGTCCAGGATTCAATGTCGGACCCTATATTTATTTTTATTGCTTTTGTTTATTATTTTTTTTTATATAACATAAAAATTATTGATTTTTGTTCAGTAAAATTCCATTTACTTCATTTAAGTTTTAAATTGATCGATAATGTAGTTTTTTAAAATTATTGCTAATATTGTCTTTTAGCTGTTTTGTTCAAATTTATATAATTTCCATATTAATAAGGTAACTAATTATTTATTGGACAGGTAGTGCTAAAAATCATATAATATTTGTTTTCCATCATTATTTTTGCATAGTTTCATTTTCTGTAAATAAAATAATGAAAATCAAATGCTGCTATTTCAGTATTTTTTTTTTATTATTATTTCCATCTATCTATTGCATATATCTATGTAATTGAACTTGCCTAACGAAACAATTCGAAATATATATCGTATAAAAAAGTATAGTGCATCTCACTATGTATTTTTGAAAATTAGTTAAGCAGAAGGTGCATACAAAATAGATTAGAAGAGTATAATAATTTGAACTTTTATCGAAACTATAATTTTAATTTACGCCGGATAGCTCAATAACTATTTTAAAACTGAAACACGGAATTTACACACAAACACCCAATCTTACACTTGAAAATCTCTTACAAATATCACAGAATAATAACTTTGAATCACAGAAAAATATTAATTGCTATCATGAGAATAATATAATCAAAAGCAAAATCAAAAAAATTATACAAAGTAACATTTATAAAATAAGCTTACATTTATTGATTTCTTCAATGTTGTCTTCAACGTGATTTTTTTGTAATAGTATTTGTATTATTCGAAGAATTATGATATCATTAGTAGCAAAAACTATCATTGCACAGCCAATTAATATTCCCCAAACAATGAATGCCCTCTCGAGCTGTACTACTTTAGACTGATGAAATAATAAATCTTGGCCATTTGTTTGATTAAAATTCGATGATATTGATGTCGTCAAATCATTTACAACAAGCTTCCTTTCCCTTTAGCCTTTTTAAGTTAGAAAAGGTTGTATTCAAAGTGATCAACAAATTCTATTTTTAAACATTTGATATATCATATGATTTTAGATTTTCTGTTTCCCCTTCCAGTAATAATAAACAATTCCCCAAGTTAAAAAAAATTTGTTTTCTCCAAAACATCTCCACGCATGGAGGGATCAGTTTTTATTGTTTTCATTTTTTTTTTATTTTTGATCTACGGGTGTGACAACCCCGCCTACTCCAGTCCCTGCTATTGACATACGAGTTAACGTGAGATATCACATCCCACTGGCAATACCAGTGAGATATCACAACCAAGGTGACATCTTAGGAGTGGTGGCGGATGAACTGTATTCAGTCAACGGTAGCATCCTCAATCTTAGCTGTGAAATAATCCTTGATGATGAGACGCTATTGCTTCCTTGAGGAAACGAGCCTATATAGTTATATATATGTGGGCTTTAATCTTCAAGAAAGACGGTGCGTCACAGAATCAAGGAATAGGCAACCGGCTGGATTATTGGCAACTACATTATTGTTTTGTTTCAGCAAATTATTGTAAAAATTTGTTATTTACTTTTTAATTTACTTTTATTTTCTCTATTCTATCATAAAATATTGGTCTATGTCATATTTTGTCAGTGATAGGATTTTTTGTTTAGTTATCCATTCTTTAACAAAAAATATAAAAAAAACAAAAAAAGAAAGATTTACGTCCATCAACACTTTTGAACGTATGTTATTGTGGGACCTTGGTCTTAAAAGGTTTTTATGTGTTATTGTGACACATATTGTAATTCCTACTACACAACACATTTTATCAAAAAAAAAATCAAACATGTTTATTGAAATTGCGTGACGTAACTAAACCGACAACAGTAGTACAAAAAAAATGTAGCTACAATTTAAGAAAATTAATAAAATTATAATTGAGTTTGAAAATTATTATTTTCAGAGTAAAAATTGAATAGTCCGCCGTTACAAGAGGTTGGATTATGAGGGATAGTATAGTTGTATCGAAGCCGGATGAAAAGCGGTAGAGGGTGTTGGCGTGCGGGGAAGGGGCGGTGCCCTCGGAATACCCCAGTTGTTGATATCAGTGAGTCCCTTTGGATACTTCAACTTCCTCCGTTTTTCCAGTAACTATCTTCTGGACATGTACACTTGGCTATTCCAAATATTCGCCTGCAACTTTCATTGATTTTGTCTTCAGCCTGACTCCGTAGGATATTCCCCTCTTTGACATGCACTCTTGAGTTCTGTTCTGTTCTTGGAACGCGAGGGATTTTTCAATTTTTTAAAAAGAAAAGAAATCGAGAAAAAGAATATCTGGATTTCATAGTAGGTAACCGTTGCTTGCGTTACAACAGTGATAAAGTACAAGCAATCGCTAGTTTTCCAACTCCTAAGACCGTAAGACAAATTCGAAGATTTTTTGGAGTAACCAATTGGTACCGCAGACTTATCGCGAACTATTCAACCATAGCAGCACCACTGACTGATTTCTTGAAGAAATCCAAAAAAAATTGTCTGGTCTGAAATAACTAACTCAACTATGACAATTTGACTAAAATTAGATCCTTATATACTATTTTTACGTCATATTTATTATGGGGTCGTATAATTTATTTGTTTTTGTATTTATTTTCTCGTTCAGTAAATTATCAACATTTTTATGTTTATGTTTACTGTATGTGTAATTCTTCGATCCTACCGAGGTCACTCACCGTTCTCAGCGCATGCAGCAAATAGTATATATTTATTGTCCTCTTTCATTTTTCGCGATACATTTTAATCAAACCCGCAACTGCTGACCTTGCAATTACATTTTTATAAAATCGAATTTTTAGCTATCTTGCTTCGGGTAACGGCTCTTTTTTTAATCCAACAAGTTTTAATGGATTTATAGCACGCCGTTCATTACACATTTAATCACCTAATATACTCGCCGCAATGCAACTCATCAGACCGAACAAATTGGTCCATTCTTTCAGTGTTTCGTTCTTTTTTAAAAGATCTTCACCTCCCCAAAATAAGGAGTTCAATGTGGAACGTAATACAATATTTTACAAAATTTTCCCCTTACTTTTTAGTTTTGATAAACCCATTATATCTCATGGATCAAAATATAAACTACTTGGTTCTGTTCCCGAGCTCCAATTCAACCTATTTATTTCAAACTCTTTCGGTCGCTCTTCTATGCTTCAAGAGAAAGGTTTAAGCAACCTGCACTGCACTGCCACGTCTACAACTAGAACCACAGCAAACAGGTTTTGTTTGAAATTTTTCCCAAAGTTCTAAATTCATCAAAGGTGAAATTCTTCGATCAGTCGACAATAGTGTGTATGAGGTGACTGATGAAGCTGGAAAACGACGCGCATCTTTCATGCCAAAGATATAAAATCTTAGTGACGCGTTTGTTGAGTAATATTTTCACAAACCCTAATGCTCGACTTAGAGATATCTTCAAGGCGTGGGACGTCCCCACGATTTGTAGCAACCAAAAAAAACATTCTCCTTTTCTTTGTCACAATAGATTGAAATTTGAACCTTCCTAATCATTTATCATTTTAAAATTGTAAGTAACTAATCTATGGTTATTAAAAACTAAATACTATTTGAAATAATATTGTGTTAAGTAATGTTAATAGAAAATAAGGAAAAAATATTTGGTGTTTCCAAGGGATTATTATTCTTACTGGTATTAGTTTTAATATATAAACCGGAATGTGTGGCTTGGTTGTATTAGTGTTATTTTGCATGTCATGTAAGTTTTTTTTTAATATTTTTTTTTTTTTTTTTTTTTTAATAAAATGTGTTGTGTAGTAGGAATTACAGTACATGTCACAATAACACATAAAAACCTTTTAAGACCAAGGTCCCACAACAACATACGTTCAAAGGTGTTGATGGACGTAAATCTTTCTTTTTTGTTTTTTTTATATTTTCTGTTAACGAATGGATAACTAAACAAAAAATCCTATCACTGACAAAATATGACATAGGCCAATATTTTATGATAGAATAGAGAAAATAAAAATAAATTAAAAAGTAAATAGCAAATTTTTACAAAAATTTGCTGAAACAAAACAAAAATGTAGTTGCCAATAATCCAGCCGGTTGCATATTCCTTGATCCTGTGACGCGCGGTCTTTCTTCAAGATTAAAGCCCACACATAGTTCTATGAAGGCTCGTTTCTTCAAGGAAGCAATAGCGTCTCATCATCAAGGATTATTTCACAGCTAAGATTTCGGGGTGCTACCGTTGACTGCATACAGTTCATCCGCCACCACCCCTAAGATGTCACCTTGGCTAGTGATATCTCACTGTTATCGCCAGTGGGATGTGATATCTCACGTTAACTCGTATGCCAATAGCAGGGACTGGAGTACGCGGGGTTGTCACACCCGTCACCCCCAAAAATAAAAAAAAAAATTTTTAAACAATAAAAACTGATCCCTCCATGCGGGATATGTGTAAGTTTTTTTTATAAATGGTGTGGGTGAGATATTCCAATTCGCTATACTTCCTTAACGGCCTGTATTAATCGCGATGTTTGGGATTTAAAAGACTGTCCTACCATGAATCCAATTTTATTTCCATTTAATTTCTATAAGCAGTTTCCCTATATCAAAGACACAACGAGGAACACCACCACCCATGCCGACAGCTAAACAATTGATAATTGACTACTATCTCACAGTTGTCCTTCGATCCTCTAGATACAGCCGATATTGTTTGTATAATTATTGTTTTTGGTGGATTAGAACGAATTTGTATAACTTTGACGTTCAAATTTCTGTTTTTTCAATTAACTCTCTTCTGACTTAGTCAATCACACAAACTTAGACAAACCACTACAGTTAAAGTCCTATCTGCCAGTATCAACCGCCAATTGCACAAAATCAACAACCATATCTAATAAGTTTTTTATCAAAATAATCTTTTGAATTGAATTGAGAGAAAACATTCCGCAGTACATCTGCATCAAAAATTAATAATATGTAGATGTTTACTAGCATATATCAATTACGTACGTCGAAACTATGATTATATTTGCTTAATCTATACAAGATTCATCCATCACTATCCAAATATAATCATATCTCATAAAACTTTAAAAAAAGCTTTCAAATCAATTCCCTTCCAACATATCTGAAATAAAATGTTGAAAAGAAAGGATAAAAGTAAATTTTAATAAAATTATTAGAAAACTTGAAAACTTTTTATTTCAATAAATAATCCCATAAATGGATTAAAATAAGATAGATGATTGGAAACCGGATTCAAAATTGATCTCTTTATAACTCAGCATAAAAAATATTTCCTGTCATCATGTCATCAATATCATATATTAGTTATATATCCTCATTCTGATCCTTTTTTACTGGATAAAATTTTTTTACAAAAAAATAAATTTAGTTTTTTATTAGCTTCCTTCAATAGTTTAGTTTAGTCATTGCTCTAAAGATGGATATAAGACTTTCATTTCACAATTTGAATATAACAAAAATAAAAATATTGATTATTGTTTTGTAATAGAAAATTGGCAGATTTTCAGTTCAATTAGCACTTTTTTGAGAATGACAACAAAAATAAAAGAAATCCTTTTCTCCTTTTCCATTTTCCAAGATAACAATGAATATTTCATGTTACCAAAATATTTTTCCATTAAGTTTTTTGTTGTTGTTGTGAAACTGAGAAAAAAAACTACAAAAATTGTGAAAATTTAAAAAAATTGACATAATTTTTCACATTTGTTTTCACAACAAACATTTTCTTTTTTTTATAATCGTAATAATTTAAAAGCATGTTTTGACACAATTCAATAAAGAAAAGGAAAAAAAAGGAAACTATTTATAAGAAAAAAAAATCCAAGGATTTTCTTTTGTATTCAAACAAGATGCTTATAGTTTGGATTTTATTATTTACAAACTTGTTTTGTTCTGAATGTTTTCTTGTGATATTGTGGTATTTTTGTTGGTTATGTAACGATGTTATTTTTGTCGATAATATTAATAACATATATCTGGTTGAAACGATAAGAATTTGTTGCTGAATGTTTTGATTTTATTTGAAAACTATTTATCACAATTTTTTATGAATTGAGAACGAATTGTAGTATGTGTTACGGTATCAGAATTGTTATATTACAATGAACAAAATAATCCTGGATTGTGGTATGGCTGATTCAGCTAACCGTCTTTTGTAATACAAGATTGAATCGAAATGTCGTGTTGTATAATTTTTGGCTGCATAGAACATCGTGTTACAAAGCTGTTCACACCATAAAAGATCATTTGTTAAAACACTCTATTATTCATAAGCCAACGCGTTTAATACGATTTATCTCATTCTTGAATCAATGTATTCAAACATCTTATCAGAGACACTCTACTTATCGTCTTTTTTATTCTTGTATTTTGTTTTCTCTTAATGCGGTCCTGAATGATATTTTTTATAAACTATTGGTCTAGGAAATATATCATGGGTTTTTTCCCGAAAATAAAAACTTGACAGCTGTGATCAGCTGATTTGTATTTCGTAAGCTTTAAATTCTATTTCTTGCAAACCGAGGTTGTTTTGGGTTATCTTTAAGTTGTTTTGATAGTTGCGTCGTTATTATTTTTGTAGTAAATTTTAATGCATAATTACTGATTTCTAATTATCATTTGTTTAACAAAAAAAAAAAACAAAGAGATCACTAATTTTGATATAAAACAATGTTTTTAAATATTTTATACAATTAATTCCATATACTTAAATAAATTTTATTTAATTTCAATAAATAGTTGATTGCTTGGTAATTTGAAAATGAAATTACCAACAACGAAAGATATACATGTTGCACTTATGAGAAACCAAAATATAATCACATAAAACTAATGTTTATTAGTAATTGTAATCATTTGGATTTTTATTCGGAAGAGGAACATGCGCATTAGTTTGTATTTATCGCTTTTTATATAATTTTATTTAAGAGTCAAAAAAGTTTTTGTTAATTTTATTTTAACACATTCAATATGTTTATAAAACGCAATAAAAAAAATTAAGGAAGAATCCAAAACAATCAAATAAATTGTTTCAGATACTGCAGCAGAATGAAAAAAAAATATTTTTTTTAATAACATAATATATCATTATGGCTGTAGAAAATCAAATTTAAACCTAATATTATTGTTGTCGCAAGGATAATTTTCTTATGAATTATATTTTATAGTGACTAATTAATAGTGTATTTACCAAAAATTGAACTTAAATATGGTTTTAAATGGTGTATTGAAACTATTTTGACTAGACGTAACAAACTTTTGGTAATCTTAGTTAAACATTTAAACGCATTGCTTGATCGCTGAATTCAAGCTTAAATATGATGGTTTTTGGCTAAATATTTTTACGTATGAAGTTAAAGTGAATTTTTAACTTTACGTTGGCTACAGATGATATCAATTTTGGGGTTTTGATTGGTTTTGCGCAAGTGTATTTCGGACATGATCCTCGATGACAAAATACCATATACTGCTCATTTGGGGTGGTCTGGGGGTTACTCAACCTCATCATATTTTTTTGATTTTTTCCTCTGCAGGGTTCCTTCTCTGTCTCTTCGACTACTTATTGGCCACTAAATCACAGAGAAAGACTGCAGACATTTTTGTATATGGTATTTGTGATCCAACTACGAACACCTCTTGAAGAAGCTAACCTGTCATGCACTCCGGATCACAATTTTTCATTGGCATTTGCATTCGCAAATTGCATTACAATTTTATCAGTTACATTTTCTTGCGTAAACAATACACGACTGTTACAATTATTGATATCTGGTTATTAGTTAATAGACGAATATCAAAAAAAAGAAAATAAAAGAATTTAATTGACTCAGTAAGAAATAATTACGTAAAAGATTAAAAAATTGATATTTTACTATTTAACGCAAAAATAGAATAAATAAATTTTAATTAGCACACTTTTATTTGAGAAGAAGTAAAAATTGAGAAATAAATTTCACACATGAGATTAGTATTACAATGGTAGTTTTCTTTAGCAAACCTTATAAATACAAGCAAATCAATTTAAAAGGATTGCCAGTAAAATTAATATTGTGTGAGTATAACAATTTATAGCGATTACTCATCTCATATTGCTTTTTATATAAAATAAAGTAGGAAGCTTTTCTAAAGAATTCTACCATTCAAATACTAAATGGGAGGGTGAAAAAAGGGAGGGTACTAAATGATGGGTGAAATAAAATATTCAGTTTTGAGTTATTTTACAATGAAATTTTGGTGATTGGTGATTCGGTTATTAATATTTTTCAATTTAAAAATGTTCACTGTTTCAAATGTTTGTACTAAAATAGCTATTTCTTCTTTTGGTTATACCTGTAGTATTTGAAATGCAAAAAATTGATGTGACCGTAACAGTATTAGTATTAGTATTTAGTATTTAGTATTAAACTAAATACATTGCTGTTTGTTTGCTTAAGAACTACAAAATAAAATGGTAAAAATTTAATGCATGTTAATATTTGGTCCTTCAAGCCGGATCAGTAGTATACTAAACTACTTATTTAACTTAAAATTTTCAACAGAAAAATGTGCAGCTGATTGTCGGCGTTCAACGAAAACTACGTGAAATCTAAAGTATTAAAATCCGTAGCTAGTGAAATATTAAAATCCCAATGCGAGCATATTATGTATACCAACACTAACAACAACAGATGGAGAAAAACTACTGCATTTAGTTAATAAAGTATTTGTTTATTGGAAAAAAATGTTTATTGGAAAAAAATTATTTTAAGCATGTTTTCTCATTAACCTTTTGAGATTTATTAAAAGCTGATGCTCGTGATCGTCAAATATTCGTCGTCGTCGGTCGTCGAATATTTATTGATCAAAAACACACAACTGATATACTTCTCAAATAGGGAGCGACCGAGAATAGGAGGTCTTTGTTACAAGCGTCTAAAAGTATTTCCTCTAACTGAATTTATGTGAGAAAAGAAGTGAAGCGCATTCGCTATTACAAACAATCTCTACAGCCTCATGTAGGATAGGCCCTATTTCGATTCTTGTTCTAAATTTCTGTTCTAAATCGTTTAAAAATCAACTGCATATAAACAACTTATTATCCCCATTAATAAAACATCGGGCATTCTGACCAAAACAATGTCAAATTCAAAGTCAAAGTCAAAGTCAAAGTCAAAGTCAAAGTCAAAGTCAAAGTCAAAGTCAAAGTCAAAGTCAAAGTCAAAGTCAAAGTCAAAGTCAAAGTCAAAGTCAAAGTCAAAGTCAAAGTCAAAGTCAAAGTCAAAGTCAAAGTCAAAGTCAAAGTCAAAGTCAAAGTCAAAGTCAAAGTCAAAGTCAAAGTCAAAGTCAAAGTCAAAGTCAAAGTCAAAGGCAAAGTCAAAGTCAAAATCATAGTCATAGTCAAAGTCAAAGTCAAAGTCAAAGTCAAAGTCAAAGTCAAAGTCAAAGTCAAAGTCAAAGTCAAAGTCAAAGTCAAAGTCAAAGTCAAAGTCAAAGTCAAAGTCAAAGTCAAAGTCAAAGTCAAAGTCAAAGTCAAAGTCAAAGTCAAAGTCAAAGTCAAAGTCAAAGTCAAAGTCAAAGTCAAAGTCAAAGTCAAAGTCAAAGTCAAAGTCAAAGGCAAAGGCAAAGTCAAAGTCAGTCATAGTCATAGTCAAAGTCAAAGTCAAAGCAAAGTCAAAGTCAAAGTCAAAGTCAAAGTCAAAGTCAAAGTCAAAGTCAAAGTCAAAGTCAAAGTCAAAGTCAAAGTCAAAGCCAAAGTCAAAGTCAAAGTCAAAGTCAAAGTCAAAGTCAAAGTCAAAGTCAAAGTCAAAGTCAAAGTCAAAGTCAAAGTCAAAGTCAAAGTCAAAGTCAAAGTCAAAGTCAAACTCAAAGTCAAAGTCAAACTCAAAGTCAAAGTCAAAGTCAAAGTCAAAGTCAAAGTCAAAGTCAAAGTCAAAGTCAAAGTCAAAGTCAAAGTCAAAGTCAAAGTCAAAGTCAAAGTCAAAGTCAAAGTCAAAGTCAAAGTCAAAGTCAAAGTCAAAGTCAAAGTCAAAGTCAAAGTCAAAGTCAAAGTCAAAGTCAAAGTCAAAGTCAAGGTCAAGGTCAAGGTCAAAGTCAAAGACAATGTTTACCCTTAATTATCTATATGAAGTCGAAGTAGTCTCTTTAAGCAAAACTCAAATCTCAAAAAGTTTATTAATGCACTGAATTTTCCACCAATATAAAACTAAACTCCCTCTTACCATCCGTTTCAACTTTCAAATTAAATCTAAATAAAAAAATAAAAAACCCTATATACATTCTCCAGAATCCTGAAATAATAATAACAGTTTGGCTACTATTTCCACGATTCTGTTTTTATAACATAAAATACTGAGGACAGCATTCTACAATATGTATGTAGTACATAAAGGGTGTCTCAGTAAGAGCGCACATTTTAAACTTAGAATCATATTTTTTCCGTGCAAGTGGCAACTCTGAAATTTGACTGCTGTCACCTATGTTTATTCCGATTATTAAAAATGGAGCGCTTTTCGGAAGAACAACGCCTTATAATTGTGAAAACTCATTACAAAAATAACAATTACAAAAGTGAATGTGGACGGCATTCATTACAGGAATATGATAACGGAGTTCTTGTGGCCTCAACTGGACGGCATGAATCTGGACAACATGTGGTTTCAGCAGGACGGCGTCACCTGCCACACCGCTCATGAAACAATCGACTTATTGCAGCAACGATTTTCAGAACACATTATCTCACGAAATTCTGATGTCAACTGGCCACCAAGATCGTGCGATTTAACGCCGTGCGATTTTTTTCTTTGGGGTTTTGTGAAATCTCGGGTATATGCGAATAAAACAGAACCAATTCCTGAGCTCAAATCAGAGATCCAACTATGTGTAAAAGTCATGGAAAATTTCATGAAAAGAGTAATGGCCTGTCATCAGAGCCGTGGGGGCCATTTGCTGGATATTTTATTCCATACTTAATCGGAACATGTCTTCTTTACAATCCAATAAAAATATACACAACTCTCTCATAATATACGTGTTTTTATTTTAAAATGGAAAAGTGCACTCTTACTGAGACACCCTTTATAAATAAAACAAATCAAAGAAAATCTAAAATTTATTCATGAAAACTAGAATTTGGAAATTTTGTTCTTACTTATTTTTAAAGCATTTTTTTAGCATTTTTTTATTTTGATTTTGTAACGGCTTTTGACTGGATTGAATTATCCTATTTTCTATTTTAACTTGAACCAGGTCAGACAAAAAGGAATAAATTAAAACAACAAAATGAAAATCAAAAATAAATAAAAATGTCCTTCGGTCTTTTTTGTTATGTTTATCCTACTGTCGATATCTTGGATAGCTGCAATGAATTTTCTTCCGATTTAAAGATTTATAGGAATTAATTTCAAAAGTGACATATAGGTTATAGCAACAACAATGTTTTTTTTTTATCATATCGTTAAAAATTCAACTGATGGTCTTATCATACCAGGGAAATTCTAAATCCAACACAATTTCAGTTTATCAAGAAATTTTATTCTCTTATCATTTCATCATTTATTTCTTTTAAAAAATAAATTGAAAAGTTTTATACCTGTCAGTCAGAGTTGAAAAAAAGTTTCGAAAATTTTATGAATTGTTCTTCTTCGTTAGCGATGAAGGTAACTAACTCAATCTAAGTATTCTTAAGAAAACGGCAAGTAACATTTTTTATTCAATTCAATAAATAAATGAAGTTACATATAGAAGAGTTTGATTTTCGTGACATGAATTTTTTCTGTCTATTTATTTATTTAAATAAAGAAAATTAGATTTAGACATGACACAATAACTTTGTTATTTTTATTTTCTTATCAAACTGTCATGTCTGTCTGGCTAACGTTCCTATTGAACAACATATTGAGCTGAATGTTTTAAAATTGGTTTTGATTAGAATAAAAGAAAAATTGGTTATGTTTTATGTGTTTGTGTTTAAATTTTGATATTTGAGGCACGAAACTGATGCAAATTGCAAACGTTATAGACAAAAGTTTTATGGTGTTCCATTTATTGTGGTTAAACAGCCAAGACCATAATTGTAATTGCTGAGGTTAACTGAGGGTGCTGAGGCTATCTAACCTTAGATTTTAGTTGTATTTTAACTCTAACTATGACTTTAGCTCTGACATCGACGTCTGCTTTTATATGGGCATTGACTTTGATCTTGAGATCTTGATTTCAACTTTGACTTTATATACGACTTTGGCTTTGACTTGGACTTGGACTTGGATTTGGACTTGGACTTGGATTTGGACTTGGACTTGGATTTGGACTTGGTCTTGGACTTGGACTTAGACTTGGACTTTTACTTGGACTTGGACTTGGACTTGGACTTGGACTTGGACTTGGACTTGGACTTGGACTTGGACTTGGACTTGGACTTGGACTTGGACTTGGACTTGGACTTGGACTTGGACTTGGACTTGGACTTGGACTTGGACTTGGACTTGGACTTGGACTTGGACTTGGACTTGGACTTGGACTTGGACTTGGACTTGGACTTGGACTTGGACTTGGACTTGGACTTGGACTTGGACTTGGACTTGGACTTGGACTTGGACTTGGACTTGGACTTGGAATTTAACTTGGCATTTGACTTTCATCATGACTTTAACTTTACTTTTGACTTCCACTTTGAGGTTAACTTTGATTTCGATCTTCTTTTATTTTTTCTATGTATCAATCACTGGCATGTAAACCATGTAGGTAGACCTTTCAGTTATGTAAAGATATGATCGACAATAGAAGTTTCTTATAAAATGATTCTCGTTTGTTAAATTATTATTAAACCACAAAAACTAAGATTATTCACACAAAAAATGCCAGTAATAAATGGTTTTTCTTTCTAAGCATTAAATGCATACAGTATCCAATAAAAATAAACTGAGTAACCAAACAACCGTTATTTTATTTAAATTTTTATTATTTTTATTGCCCCAAACAAATTGAAAAAAAAATGTTTTCTTTATAATCTTTATTCTCATTACTCCTTACGACAAAATTTATGCATACGGATAAAACCGGTCGAATTTCTTAAATTCCATTTAAGATGAAGCAGAAAAAAATTAATAAAAATTGGTTATATTGTAATTGAAACAAGATGATGATGGCGATGATCATCATCATCATCATAACGATCTTAATCTTAAGTTTCTTTTCTTTTCCTTACAATATTCGTTTTTTTTTATTATCGTGTTTGATTACAAAAGTGTGTTTCAATTATGTGACAATAATAAAATAAATTAAGTATATTGAACTCACCTCCATCTATCCGACTAACAATAACTCTCTTAGAAAATTCTTTAATTTCCTTTGTTGAACGTTTACTTCCATTTTGAATTATTCTATCGACACCACTATCATCCGGTTCATTATGTTTTTGTGTAGGAATTCCTGCTACACAATTCGTTTGATTTATAACAAAAATTATTAAAATACACAAAAAGCTAAAATTTTTCATAACTTTTCGTTTTTCCATTGTTCTAGACGTTATGAAGGAAAAACAATTATTTAAAATTCTTTTTATAAAAATATTATTATCCATTTTCTTTTGTTGTTTTTTTGAATTTTGTTGAAACTGGAAAATAATTATTTTCTCGATTAATTTGTCTTTTTGGTTTTTTTCAGAATTTTACATGAAAACTTTTAATTTTTGTTTTTTCGTTTATAAAAATTAATTTACTGGTTTTTCTTTTTCTTGGGACAACATTATTGTTTTGGAAATGTGTTGGGTGTACTTGATGGGTGGTTGTTGTTATTTGTTTCTGTAATTAAAAAAAATAATAATTAAGTTTTTGGATTTAAACAGTTGATGAGCGTCAGAACAGTTCATTTGTGAGAATAATGGAATTTGTTTAAATTGTAAAAGTCAAATAGTAAAAGAATTGATTATATAAACTAAAAACATGGAGACTTCGTCGTGATTTGCCGTTTGATTTAGTAACTAATATTACACGAGAGTTCCATGAGCGCGTGCTGTTCTCAATTAGACCTAACTTCAACATACCGTCTAGTTTAATGAAAAGTTTTTGTTTGAAGTGCAGATAAAACTGTGAAATGTCTCTGTTTAATAAGATAACTATCCCTGACGTGATGTGTTCTAACAGTGATGTTTTTTCCCCAAACCCTTATTGTCGAATGACACGATACCCTTATTGTCCAATGATCAAAAAGGATGCCGTTCTGTTGCAAGAAATAAATTTCTAATAGAAAATAATCTAAACAGAAGAGTTGTTGAGGTATCACGTTTCGTGACACCTCAACAACTCTTTTGTTCAATCGATAAATCGATGAATTTATGTCTTTACAATTCCAACAAACCTGGTAGTCAGTTGAAAGCCGCCGTCAGACTGAAGTTGAAACTAAATGATATGTTGCAGGGAATCGATCTAGTTGATGGTCAAAACCTTCCAAATGGTGTTCTGAATCGTTCGTCCAAAAGAATGTACTAAATTCTTGAGTTTCAGAGCGCAAGTGTCAATTACCAAAGTTTTAAGCACGAAATACTTAGTTCCAAGTTCAAAGTTCTAAGACTTAAGTTTAATGGTTATAGTTCCGAATTTCAAATTTTAAGACTCAACCCAACTCTCAAGTTACAAGTATTCGCCATATGCAAACTTCACTCTACTCAACAAATTGTAGAGAAAACCCTCACTACTCACATCCAATTTTCTTCTAAGTTTAAAATAATTTTGTTTCCTTTGAAAACATTAAATAAAACGACCAAAAACACCGAAATAAATTCAGTTTTCACGTTTAGCTGCAGTATACTCATTAAACATTCGTAAACAATTCATAACTCTCTGACACACCTTTTCAACCAAAATACCCATAAATTCATCATCAGAGAGAAAAAACGTAATGTAAGAAGGAGATATAAAAATCACTTTTGTAACAAAGAACAGCAACAATGTTATTTCACTACAAAAAATTATTTACATTCAATTCATAAGTTCAACTTTCAGCTTGAAAGAATATACAAACAGAAACAAAATTAAAAAACCATACACCAAGTTTACTGTTATTGTTTATACTTATGGTTCATTAGAATATATACCAAGAAGAATCTTAATAATGAAAAATAAAAATACAAAAAACAAAATAAAATATAAAAATTAAGAATGAAATTCGCGCCATGGTGTCTACAATTCGGTTACACACACATACTAATAAAATGAAACCTGAGAAACTGTCAAAAGTTTGTTATTGTAAGAAAACATAAAAAACAAAATAAAATGTAATAAAAGATGAATGAATAGAATAAAAGAAATTGAAGATAAACAAAACCGAATTCTTTCATACAAACGCCATAATGCGAAAGAAGTCATATATGACACATATCGGCATTTAGAAGTTACAGTAAAACTCGTTTATAAAGTACGGTCAAGGGACCGACGTAGGCGTACGTTATACACCATGGTACGTTATATCCAGAAAAATTAAAAAAAGATAAGCAAATTTGCCTGTTATGCTCATTATATCATTGTATTTCATATTAAATTATTTACTACATGTTAATTGATATAAAAGCGATCACAAAAAATAGCAACATTCAGTTTAAAAACAATTCATTATCATAAAATAATTATGTTAAAGCTAATCAAACCGATGCTACATAAACCTATGTATGTTAATATTTTCGAATGAGAATGTTTGCATATGTGGCTACTCAGATTAAGCTTCGATGGACAATTTTTTTACTGAAAAATAATCAGTAATTTTCTGTTGTTTAAGGCAAAGTTGAATAATATTTTCCACTTTAATTACAATTTGGTCGTCAATTTGCATTTGATCAAATCCGGGCTGCAAACCTGATCAGCAAGCGCGTAGCTTACGGATTTAACCCCGCAGTTGTGCAGTTTATTCAAAACTTTCTCACCGACCGATACATTTCGGTATCCATCGATGGCTTTTCTTCTGCGTCTAAATTAATTAACGCTGATTTACCCCACGACTTAGTTTTGTCACCACTTTATTTTTAATTTATATGAAATGAAAATCATCAGTAACCCAATTAATAATTTTGCAGATGATAGTACACTACACAAGTCGTTCGTTTTTCTATCTTGGGAAAATGCTTGAACGAATAAGGCCCGCCAGGAAAGACGCTGCCATAAATGTAAATGATAGCCTGGCAGAACTTTCCAATTGGAGTGGCTGAAATATGTTCAATTTTAACTCCACCAAAACATGGCTATTGATTGTTGCCAGATCAACGACCGAGTTTGCCAAAGATATTTTGATTAGTGTGTGTGACAAACAAATAGACGAATGAGAAAAATTTTATTGGTCGTCAAAATTTCTATCGACTTACTCTAGAATGATCGTATAATGGTGATGGCAAAGAGCGCGCCAAGAAAACTCAGTCTTCAATAGATGTAAAAAATATTTTACTCTTTATTAATTACTCCACATTTGTAAGTCCTACAATCGTCCTTGTATGGAGTATTGTTGTGTCAAGTTTGGGGTGCTGCATCTGTTTCCATCCTGACTCGTTTGAACTCTGTTCAAAAACGTGCTACACGACTTGTGATTGAATCTTCAAATCTTAATTCTCTGATCTCGGTGTTTTTTATAAATATCGTCACCAGCAGTGCTCGGATGATCTCGGATCCATCATGCGTCAACCATATTTTTTACCCTGTTTTACCAGTCAATGGTCAATGGTGTTTTACTGGTCACTCATTGCCATAGTGATAAAATGAAGAGGGATTTCTTTGTCTATATATCGTACAAATGGAATGCTTTGCCCGAATCAATAGTCACGAGTGCCTTCGATCCACTAAGGTTTGAAAAAAGCGTTCTCGACACCTCAGAACGCATACTGTTGTGCTAATTAGATCTTAACAGGTATCTATGTGCTTTTGTTACACATATTGTAACTCTTATAACATAACACTTTTTATTTAAAAAAACAAAATAGAGTGCCATCATCGAGATATATTCCATAACAATAGAGTTCATCTGGCAGCACCCTTAAGATAACACCTTGGCTAATAATATCTCACCGCTATTGTCAGTGATATGTGATATCTAACGTTAGCTCATATATATGTCAATAGCAGGGACAGAAGTAGGCATTATCGTCACTCCCGTAGACCAAAAATAAAAATTTGTTCGAATTTCTATAAATCATCATACTCAGATTCTATTTATTATAAGGCGTATAATAAACTCCCTTTTATCAGTTACTGTCGAAGTATACGATCGTAGTTATCCCAGTTTTTTTGAGACAATAGCTTATGGTAGTTGCTTTATCTTTTTATCACGACTTCGAAATAAAATGAACGACATCTAAAGCCGGGCAATCACATACAACAGAAACAGAAACAGAATTTCATACAAATTTGACAGAAAAAAATTCTGTTTCTGTAAAATTTGTATGTAATCTGTTTCTGTTTCTGTTGTATGTGGCCTTAAGCCTAATGAGTGTTTTCGCTCTATTTTTAAATACACTAGAGTTTACAAAATCCTAAATTTGAGCTTTATAGTGTAGACTGTAGAGCAATATTTTTCAGAGGAACATTTTAAGAGCTCATTATATTGATCCATTTTTAACGGCTTCCTCTACTTTGTGAAATTTAACACATCTAATTTTTTTACGTTTCAATGAACAAACAAACTGCTTCAATTTCTAGCCGATTGTTCACAATCGAAGAAATTTTTCTACAATTCAAACATTACCCTAACTTGAGAAAGACTTCTTTTGATCGACTTCCGCCAAACATTTTAATTTATTGGCCAAAGTGATCACTAGCATTTTAATTGGATTTGGGGCCATATCGCACCTTTAGCATAGCATTTTCATAAAACATGAAAGCATTAAAAAATTTGAACTGATAAATTAGCAAATATTTTCTCAACACTTACTTGCGAATTAACCCATGAACCACAACAAATTAAATTAATTAGCAGAAACATTTCGTAGAAAAATAATAAATATCGTAAAGCATCGAATACTTACGACTTTTAAATTTTTATGTTTATTTCGTATTTATATTTTCTATTCGTACTTTATAAACTGGGCAAATTACATAGAAAAATAGTTCACGGGACTAAACGTGTGTACGTTATAACCTTAAAAGCCGAGGTACCTTATAAGAAGGATAATTTGTTCGTAAAATTTTTATAGATGTAAGAAAAAAATTTGCTGTACTCTATAGACCTAGTGTACTTTATATATGGTGTACGCTAAAAGCGAGTTTTACTGTATTTTCGTTTATGCGACAAAATTTTTTGGATTTCGTGAAAATTGAAAAATAAAATTTTGTCGACTCAATCAAAAGGTGAATGTCAAAAACTGGAACAGTCAAAGTGAAATTTGTGAAAATTCTGACAGGTTTGTTTAGATTGTTATTTGTTATGGATTGAGTGACGTCTATCTGGATTTGTTTAATTTTGTTATTTATTTTGATTAAAACTATTTTGAGTAAATATGCCATAACATTTAATTTGATTTTCATAAGTCTCAAAATATTGGGAGGTACAACGCTTTTTTCAAAAGTAAAAATATTAAGGATTGAGAATGAATTGAAAAAAAAATGAAAAAAGTTCGCAGGCGACTTATTCTGGAATAATAGGAATGGAATGGAATTACAATGTCTGAAATACTCAAATTGCTTATGTGACCTGACTCTCAATTCGGTAAACAAAATTCCCAAATCACCTTCTGGATTCAATCACTGATTAGTAAGCAAAAACACTAGATTTTATTTAGTATTCAATACCGCTATTGTTCCACAACAACAGGAAAACAATGCAGTTACAATATTCTTATTCCTATCATTGGAGAATCTATACTTCTTACTAAATAGCAATTAGTCTCCAACAATTAATTTGATACTTTTTAATTTTTGTCAATTTGAATCTTACTTTTCTTTTGTTAAATGGTTTACGGGTGTTATAATTTTTGTAAGATAAACTATTATGGGAAAAGTTTGATAACTTAAGCAATTCTGATGATTTGCTAAATTTCTTTAACACAACTATAAAAAAAATTTACGATGAGGCTGTACCAGTTAAAGAATTAGTTATTAAAACGGAAATAAACCCTTGGTTCAATGATTCTATCGAATATGGCCTCGCCTATCAAATATGGATCAGAACGAGAGATCAGAAAAATTTCAATACTTTTAAATCGCTACAAAATAGAGTTGATTTCTTATCTAAATGTGCTAAGAAGGATTATGTATATGGAAAAATTCATTAATCCAAATCTGTCAGCGAAAGAATTTTGGAAACGAATCAAAGCGACTGGAAATAGATCTCACGACTGGCAACCTATTTTTGCTCTCCAAATGATATTAATACACAGTTTGCTTCAAATTGTGCTAATAGTACAATACAAATTAGCTCAGATACTGCCACACCTAACAATTTACCCAGAAATTATTTGCCTAACAATAGCTTTTCGTTTTACAATGTTTTCACGCTTGATACGGTTAATGCTATCAAATCCAATAAACAACCAACACTATAGGCTTTGATGAGATGCCTCTTAAATTTATAGGACTTTGTCTACCCATAGTTGTGCATTAAAAGTCAAATCCAAAATCAATAAAAGATCTCAGACCAATTAGTATCTTGTGTGCTCTATCTAAAGCTTTTGAAATTATTGTTAAAAACCAAATTGATGCACACATCAAACGCTATAAGCTGATGTCGACCTTTCAATCTGGTTTCCATAAAGGGCATAGTACGCAAACAACACTTTTAAAAATTGCAGACGATATTATAATGTCACTGAATAAGAATAAAGTCTTTATTCTAGTTTTACTAGACTTTTCTAAGGCAATTAATATTGTAGATCACATAAATATGGAGGGGCTGAAATCTCACAGCTCTGATTTCTCAGACTCAGACTTCGGTTTTGGTTAAGGATTTTGATATAAAACTTAAGATATAAGATATTTGGCATAAAACTTTTATGGGGACATTGTCTTTACTTACCGGCAGCAATGTATATCAAACATAAAACTCTTTGTAAAAGTACATGTATTTTATATCTGTTTAGAAATTTATTAAAAAACTTACAGGAAACATCAATTCGGCACCGGAAAATTATAATAGATCATATATTGACATAATTTAGTGAAAAGATGATACACTCAGCAAACTGCTCAAAAACCTCTCTATTTAGCATTTCGAGAAAATATTAAAAAATCACAAATTTATTTTCTTTCAAAATTCCAAAAACATTGTAAACATTAAATAAAATCAAACTTATTTTCAAAATTCTAAAAATATTCCAAAAATTCTTAAAAAATCAAAAATTGAATCTTTTTCAAAATTCTAAAAATATGTATATATAGAATTCACAAATTCAAAAATTCTGCAAATTCTTCAAAATATATTGCAAAAATTATAGCAAAATCAAAAATTGAAACTTTTTCAAAAATTTTAAAAATATGGCAAAAATTATTACAAAATCAAAATACAAACATTTTTCAAAATTCCAAAATTTTTTCAAAAACTATAACAAGTTCAAAAATTTTCATATCCAATTTCATGTTCAATTACACTTACATCAAACAAACGCAAAATTTTTTTTTCCAACAAATTGGCTAAAAAAATAAATGAAATCATTCTTTTGACACACTTGACATTATTTTTTTGACAAACTTATAATGCCATAATTCTTTATAATAATAATAAAATTTCATGTCATACAAACTATTAATTTTATTTTTTTCTAAAAAAATTGGGTAAAAAATTAATAAAAATCTTTTTTTTGACACACTTTACAATAATATTTTAACAAACTTATAATGCAATAATCTAACATCAAGATTTCTCCACATTCCATGTTGCTACTCATTTTCTCTTAAAATGAAAATTTTTTAAACAAAACCAATGTAAATTTTCTTGTTTTGACACACTTAACGACTGTTTGACACTTCATGTGTCATATTCAATGTTCAATTACATTTCATGTCATCCAAATAATTACTTTTAATTATAATATGTTGCTCAAAAAAATTGGGAAACAAAATAAATAAATAAAAATCAATCTTTTGGAACACTTTATGATTTTTTTTGATATACTTCTAAAACAATAATCAAGGTCCTGGTCTTACATACGGATGCCAATCATCCAGGTTTCTCCAGATTCAAATTTACTACTCATTATGACTGAAAAATATGGAGGGGCTGAAATCTCACAGCTCTGAGATATCAAGACTTCGATCTGGGGTAAGGATTTTGATATAGTTTTCAGCAAAAACTTTTATGAGGACATGGTTTTTAGTTTTGGGCAGCGATGTATATCAAACATAACTCTTTGTTAAAGTACAAGTATATTTTTATCTCTGTTTAGAAATTTATTACAGAACTAACACGAAACATCAATACGTTGCCGGAAAATTATAATCAAAATTCCAAAAATATTGTTAAATTAAATAAAATCAATCTTTTTTCAAAATTCCAAAAATATTCCAAAAATTAGAATAAAATCAAATATTTAAACTTTTTATAAATTCCAATAATAATCCAAAAATTCGTATAAATTCAAACTTTTTCCAAAATTCTAAAAATATTGCAAAAATTATTACAAAATCAAAAATTGAAAATTTTTTCAAAATTCCAAAAATTATAAAAAAAACAAAAATAAAAATTTTTCAAAATTCTAAAAATATTCAAAATATTCTTACAAAATCAAAAATTAAAACTTTTTCCGAAATTCTAAAAACATTGCAAAAATTATTACGAAATGAAAAATACAAACTTTTTCAAAATTCCAAAAATATTTCAAAAACTATATCAAATTCAAAAAGTCAAAGCGGCACGTATATCCGCTAGAAATAGGTAGATTTCGGGACCAGACAGCTTTGTGTACAAATAGAATTGGATGTGTCAGATTAGTTTAAATAAAAAATTTAAGTAGAATAGTCCAAGTCCAGAATAATCCAAAAAATTTATCAAACCAAACTAAATACATTAACGGAAACTACTTTATCAATGCGATTTCGGAACAGTTTTATTTAATTTGGTTAAAACTACTTTTAATAACATATTAAATCCACCAAAAAGCAAATAAACGTTCTCACAATGTCACACCTACAACACCGCCACACATAATTTATAATCTAAAATTGTCAAACAACTTTTACACCTCAAATAATTCAAATATCTACAATTTATGAAGACTTTTGTAAATGTGTAATCAATATGCATATAAGAAAATATTCCTTAATTTAAAACAATAATGACTCAGCTTTGTTTTAATTTTTTTTTAAAAACTGAAAAAAAAAACAAAAGAAATCTTTTTAATATTTTTTCTATGGGATATTTTTATATTTTTATGGAAGTTGTTGTAATTGAATGGCATGCATTAGGTTTAATGCCAATTACATTGAGACCTCTTGGGTTAGAAAGCTGAAAATTTTTGAGGTTATAGTTGAAAAGTTTATCTAAAAGTTAATATGAGTTTAAATAACATTAACTCAAAAATGAGGAAGGCATGACCGTTTGCGTTTGTTTTCGTTCTAACAGCCCTGGTGTCTCAACCTCTAGACTTGAACTATTTTTTTTAAATTTTGAAAAGATTTATGTTCTAGTTGACGTATGCGCACATATTCAAAAGTGAGGTTGGCCATTTTCAGCCAAATCAAGGACAACAAAGTTTATTAATTTTTTAAAACAGCTGATTTTTCAGGAACCTGGAACGCCAAGGTTGTCATTTGGAAATAAATGATAGAAATATGTTCAAATATTCAATATTGATAAATTTTATTAAAATATTATGATTCAAACGGAAGTTATAACGCCTTAGATTTTTCGACTTTTTTGGCTCTTTATACTTAACCTGTACCCGGATATAGCCAGTTCGCGAACTTGTCCAAAAGATTTTTTGCCGCAACGTATACAGAAAAAATTTTCGTTGTCGGTCAAGAAATGCGATCGTGAGAGTGCCGGTAAATTCCGTTATAGCTCATATCGTTATATATATATATATATATATATATATATATATATATATATATATATATATATATATATATATATATATATATATATATATATATATATATATATATATATATATATATATATATATATATATATATATATATATATATTAGACTGGTCGTTAAAAACTAAATTTTCCGAGACGCCCCCTAGAAAAATTCTTTGTGGTCAAAAAACCACAATGGCACTATTTTTTTTTTTTTTAAATCAAAAGAACACGTGCCGCAAAATCGTCGAAGTTAATTTTTTGAAAAATTCGTAGATTTTTTCAAATATCTCATAAAATATGCAGATGTCAAAAAAAATCACATGGATCATTTTTGTAGGCAATTTAATTTTCTACAAAAAAGGTCGAAGTCATTTTTTCCCGAAAAGGTATAGTTCTCATGATATTTTGAAAATGAACTTGAAAGTTTTCGTAATTTTTGAAAAACAAAAAATAAAGATGACGAAAAAGTCCTAATTTTCTTCTTATGCTATAGAATGAAATGTATTAAAAAATAATCGTGACAAAAAAATCTAAAATTAGTACTTTTTCGTCGAAATTTTCATAATTTGGTTTTACGAGTTTTGAAGAATTTCAAGTTTTATTTCAATATATCATCAGAAATATAGGTTTTAGGAAAAAAATTGCTTGGACCTTTTTTGTAGATATTTAAATTTCCTACAAAAATGATTATGTGATTTTTTTTGACGTCTGCATATTTTATGAGATATTAACAATTTTATCAAAAAATAAACTTCGATAATTTTGCGGCACGTGTTCTTTTGACTTAAAAAAAAAAAAAATAGTGCCGTTGTGGTTTTTTGACCACAAAGAATTTTTCTAGGGGGCGTCTCGGAAAATTTAGTTTTTAACGACCAGTCTAATATATATATATATTTATATATTAGGGTGTTTCATTTTTACATGCAAAAAATAAAATGTAGAATTTTTTGCTAACTTTGCTCACGCCGTGAGTCTCAGTGATGTAAAAGATATATATGCCAAATTTCAAGAAGATTGGATAATATTTAGAGGTTGCACACTTTGACCAGTTTTATAAAAGTTTATGTAAATTTAAAGTAAATTTCACTAAATATAGCTTAAAGTGATCGATGTGTGCAACCCCTAAACATTATCCAATTTTCTTGAAATTTGGCAAATATATCTTTTACATCACTGAGACTTGGGGCGTAAGCAAAGTCATATGAAAATCAAATCTTTGGAAAATGAAACACCCTAATATATATATATATATATATATATATATATATATATATATATATATATATATATATATATATATATATATATATATATATATATATATATATATATATATATATATATATGTATATATATATATATATATATATATATATATATATATATATATATATATATATATATATATATATATATATATATATATATATATATATATATATATATATATATATATATATATATATATATATATATATATATATATTTACATATATATATATATATTTATATATATATATATATATATATATATATATATATATATATATATATATATATATATATATATATATATATATATATATATATATATATATATATATATATATATATATATATATATATATATATATATATATATATATATATATATATATATATATATATATATATATATATATATATATATATATATATATATATAAATTTTTTTTTTTTTTGTTTTTCCGTCTCCGCTTATCATTCATAGTCGTTTGGCACCAAAATTTTTCCGAAATTCCGAGATGAAGCCCATTGCAATAGGTAGGTTTTTATATGAAATCTACCTAAAATTTCCATGTCCAATTTTATTTTCAATTACATTTAAGTCATAAAAACAGCAACATTTTTTTCCAAAAAATTGGCTAAAAAAATAAATGAAATAATTTTTTGACACACTTGACATTATTTTTTTGACAAACTTATAATGCCATAATTCTCTATAATAATAATAAAATTTTTGTGTCATACAAACTATTAATTTTATTTTTTCTAAAAAATTTGGGTAAAAAATAAATAAAAACCTTGCTTTTGACACACTTGACAACATTTTTGTGACAAACTTATAATGCCATAAATCTCAATAATAATAATAAAATTTCATTTCAAACAAACAATTTTATTTTTTATCCAAAAATTTGGTAAAAAAATAAATAAAAATCTTTCTTTTGACACACTTGACAACATTTTTTTGACAAACTTATAATGCCATAATTCTCAATAATAATAATAAAATTTCATTTCAAACAAACAATTTTATTTTTTTTCCAAAATATTTGGTAAAAAAATAAATAAAAATCTTTCTTTTGACACACTTGACAACATTTTTTTGACAAACTTATAATGCCATAATTCTCAATAATAATAATAAAATTTCATTTCAAACAAACAATTAATTTTGTTTTTTTTCCAAAAAATTGGGTAAAAAAATAAATATAAATCTTTCTTTTGACACACTTGACAATATTTTTTTGACAAACTTATATTATAATGCCATAAATCTCAATAATAATAATAAAATTTCATTTCAAACAAACAATTATATTTTTTTCCAAAAAATTTGGTAAACAAATAAATAAAAATCGTTTTTTTGACACACTTGACAACATTTTTTTGACAAACTTATAAAGCAATAATCTAGTTTTTGATCTCACATACCAATCTCTACCATCAAGGTTTCTCCAAATTTAATGTTCCTACTCGTAATCACTTAAAACGTGTTTAAGCCAAAAATATGAAAATTTTCTATTTTTGACACACATAATGATTTTTTGACTCACTTCCGGTACAGTTATCGAACACAGCGTCCTTTCGGACCTGTCCCTTGACTATACCTATTTTTAGAAAAAAAAATTTTGAAATCCCTCCAGCGGTTTGCATGTAATGACGGACGGCCGGCCGACAGACAGACACATTTTTGTTTTTGCTTTTTTAGAACCAGTAGGTCCTAAAACGTCGAGAAATGCCAAAAAAAGTGGGGGTAAGAATTTCACTTTGAGCTCATGAATCTTTAAGACCGAAGTAATAAACGTTTTTTAAGCCAAAAATATGAAAATTTGCTATTTTTGACACACTTAATGACTTTTTTGACACATTTCCGGTACAGTAATTAAACACATCGTCCTTTTGGACCTGCCCATTAAGTATACCTATTTTTAGAAAAAAAAAGTCTTTGAAATCCATCCAGCGGTTTTCTAGATTTCGTAGGTAATGACGGTCGACCGGAAATACATTTTTTTTGCTTTTGTAGAATCAGTAGGACCTAAAACGTCGAGAAATGCCAAAAAAGTAGGGGCAAACATCTCACTTTTGGCTCACGAATTCAATACTTTGGTTTTTTCAAAACCGAAGTAATATTACTTAAAAAAACTGTCTGAGGAATTTAATTTTACCTCGAGTCCACTACGTCTTATATCATCTTATTCACATAAGCGTTGTAAAAGTGTTACGTTGGACAATTTAATTTCCGATTTTTTATACATAAGTTCAGGTATTTCTCATGGTTCTGTACTGGGTCCTCTGTTTTATTCATTATATATTAATGACTTACTATTGGTATTAAAATTTTGTAAAATACATTTATATGCGGATGATTTATACAGATTTATGCAGACGGACTAGCGAATGACCTTAACATTAAATTTCATCTACATATAAATGACGGTATAAATCTCAATAAAAAAGAAATCAATATTGTTTATTTAAATTGCCAAAGTATTCGTAATAAACTGTTTGACATCGAAATGTTTGTAGAAAACTTAAAATGCGAAATTGATATTATTGTCCTTACGGAAATTTGGATTAGAGAAGAAGAAAATCGATTTTTTAATTTTAAAAATTATAGTGGATTTTTTTCTAATAGGGAAAATGGATTTGGTGGCACAGCTATTTTTGTTAGAGAACATATTAGTGCTGTCAAAATATTTAGTACCGATGATAGTTATTGTCAAATTCTTACGGTTAGGCTAATAGATAAAAACTTGAACCTCACATCTATATACAGATCGCCAAAAAATAGAATTACTACTTTTTATCCATTGATGGAAAATATTATGGACAAATTTAAAAACTCTATCATAATAGGAGATTTTAATATTAATCTGTTAGATAGTGAAGATAGTGCAGTTAAAAAATACATGGACCTCATAAATAGCTCTGGCTTTATGATACTGAACAATATATCTTGTCATTATGCTACAAGAAATAGTAACTCTGTTAGAACTATAATAGATCATATTATTACCGATCAGTTTACGTACGCCTATGACTTTTCATTAGATGACATTCTTTTATCGGACCACAAGTTCTTGCTCCTGCGTATAGATAAAGTCAATTCGGACAAAAGATTAAATTCGTCGACCAAAACTGTTCTTGATTATAAAAATATTTTTCAAGATTCGTGTTGGCTTTCTGTTCTTAAATCCACAGACGTTGAAACTATGGTTTGCAATCTTTCAACAATAATCAAAAATAATACCAAAAATGTACTGACTAAATGCAAAAAAAAACTAGACAATAATGAGTGGTTTACGGATGAAGTTAAAGTTTTAATGAAAAAACGGGATGCATTTTTTAAGCATAAAAAAAGAATGCCAGAAAATACGTATGTTAGTGAGAGGTACCGGTACTATCGTTCACTAGTACAGTCAAAAGTCAAAGAGGCCAAACGAACGTATTACGATTCCCAAATTGAAAAAAACATATCTGATACAAAGCAACTTTGGAAAAACTTAAAATGTATAATGTTTAATCACCAAATGAACAATAACAGTGTGTATTGTCTGGCTTCTAATAACAAATGTGTGAAGGAACCAGAAGAAGTGGCAAACATGTTTAACACATATTTCATAAATAACACAAAAAATTTATCCAGCCATCTTCCAATCCCCACTGAATCTTCATTTAATTATTTTAAATACAATATTTCAACACCATTAATTATGTCTCCTGTAAGTGGCGATGAAATACGTCAAATAATTCATAATCTAAATAATAGAGCTGCAACTGGCAGGGATCATATACCACCAAAACTTTTGCAAAAGGCAGTAAATCACATAGACACTCAATTGGCTTTAATAATAAATGAATGCTTAAAAAAAGGTACATTTCCTAGCTGCCTAAAAAAGGCTAAAGTTATTCCCGTTTACAAATCAAATAATGCTCTAGAAGTTAGCAACTATAGACCAATTTCAATTCTTCCTAGTATTTCAAAAGTTTTTGAAAAGGTTATAGTTAGCAGATTCGAACACTTTCTTGAAGATAATAAAATAATGTCTACTGCTCAGTTTGGGTTCACAAAAGCGTCAAACACCAGTGCTGCTTGTATCGCTTTCACCGAATTCATTTCTCTAAACATAGATAAGAAAAAAAAATGCTCGTGCATTTTCTTGGATATAAGATGTGCTTTTGATACGGTTGATTATGATATTATTTTATACAAACTCAGCACACTTAATTTAACTCCTAATCAGCTTCTACTATTTAAAAATTATTTACATGATAGGGATCAAGTTGTGCAAATTAATGGTATATGTAGTAAAAAAGGTGTTACAAGTAAGGGAGTACCCCAAGGATCAATATTAGGCCCTTGTTTATTTAAATTCTTTATCAATGACATCACCTTATTAAAACTGAATGGGCGTATTCAGCTATTTGCTGATGATGCAGTGTTAATGTATGCAGAAACATGTGTAGAACAATTACTTCTTCAAATGCAAGAAGATTTAAAAATACTAAATAAGTGGTTTGATATCAACCATTTGATATTGAATCATGATAAAACTAAGTTCATGGTTTTTAACTCAAAGCATTGTGAAGCAGAGACTTTTAACGTAAACCAATTGACTTATAATTCTTTTACCATTGAAAGAGTTACAAAGTTTACATATCTTGGCTTAACAGTGGATGATCAATTGAGTTGGTCACCTCATGTTGATAAATTGAAAAAATCCATTATCCCTTATATTTTCGCCATAAAACGGTCAAAGCCCATGCTTTCCAAATCGAGCCTTCTTTTAATATATAATGCATATATTCACTCACGGTTGATGTATTTAAATGTTATATGGAGTAGATGTGCAAGATACAAGTTTGATGAATTGGTGGTATTACACAAGAGAGTCTTAAAGTATATAATTGGTGTTCCCATTAGATATTCGACAGAGAAGCTTTATAGCCAGTTTCCGTCACTTCAAACAACTACAGAGAGAGAACTAGTTACAACCATATACAAAATGGTAAATGGGCTTGTCAGTAATAGCGTTGAATTTAAGAAAGCGAAAGATCAACACGAACATAACACAAGACGCCAGTCACACTATCAAGTACAGACTTTTAAAACAACAGTCGCCAATAGTAATGTCTTATATTGCGGTTTAAAAAAATTTAACGATCTTCCATACGATATAAAGCACGCACAAAACCTTTTACAGTTTAAAAAAAAAATTAAGGAATATATAAATTGAGCCTGCGATACGTTTATGTTTCATTTAGATTTAGGTGATGATGATTGGATTCAAATTTGAGTGAATATAGACTTTTATTTTGGTGATGTTAAGACTTGCATATACATATATAATGTATTAAGATATTAGATATTATGTTTCGTTTTGTTTTTGTTATTTGAATTTATTTAAAACCATATCAAAACTTACTATATTAAAATTAATCTGAATGCTGCGTATGAACCGAATTGGTTTGAGCAACATTGATAAAAATTGTAAAATTTTTATTAAATGTATTATTAAAGAATAAATTATAATATCAAAACTAAAAAAAAAAAAAAAAAAAAAATAATATGACTACCGAGTATTGTCTAGATTAATCAGGATTTGGAAAGCATATTAAAAGGGGCGTATCGAAATTATTTAGCTCTAAATGCTTGTAAAACTGTATCTAAACTATTTAGTATAACAAATAATCATTACCACAGAACACATCCACTCTATTCGACTGGATAATAAATTGATTCCGTTTTCTGAATCTTCACGCAATCTGGGTGTAATTTTTGACTCATAATTAAGCTGGAACGTGCAAGTCTCCTCAATTTGTTCTAAAGTTTATTCCTTTCTACAGAGTCTATGGCCGTCTTCACCTTTCACAACGATTAGTCTTAAGAAAAAATTGTTTAAATCACTATAACACACGAAATCACTTTTAATCACTAAAAACTTTATTTACATAAACTAATATTACTTCTATTTACACGGTTTTATGTTCACGATACATCGTTTCATTTACAATTAATTTTCATTTAACATAATCATTAATCACATTCCACTTAAATTATTTACACTATCGTCGTCTAATTTAAAGGAATTCCGTATATATAATTCTGGTTAATTTCTCATATATTCTAGGAAATTCATTCTTTACATAAAAGCTCCAGAATTTTTTTTTGGATATATTTTATTTCGGGTTAAACCCTTTTTCTTAGAAACAATGTCAACATCACATTTAACGATGAATACAATTTTTTTATTTGTTTTGCGATTATGTAGAATCGCAATAATTTTCTAAGTTAGATAAGCGTAAGTTCGTAAAAATATTACTACATTTCTTTTTAGCTTTGAATTGATCTCGGTAGTCGAAATTTTTTAAACTTGCTTTTGATTCGATCATTTGAGTAAGAAAGTTATAGCACCAGATTAGATAGGAATTCGACTATTTTTTTGTACACCAGTCACCAACAACCTTTGCATTAGACACTAAACTTTTATTTAATTACGACAAAATTCGTATAATTATTTTTCTCTAAAACTTTTTTCTTCTTCTTAGAATTGAACGTCGTTGTAATGAATCTACTTTTTTTGCTCAAATTGGTCAGAGGGAAGGTGGATGTCGTCTTGATCCAAAATTCTTAGGTTTGCCATGAACTGGTACTAAGACTCAATACTCAAAATACGGTTAAAATTCGTTCCTGCATTCTGGTTAAACGCAAACTAAACATTTTTCTTTTTCCGAACCATATAGCGATGCAAACACAATGGCAAAGGGTTTGGAGCTCAATAACTATTTTTTGGATCATCTCAGCTTACTTATTGTATGACGGTAGGGTAAGTAATATCGTCACGCTCATAGACGAAAATTTGGAGTTATCGAGTGATGTGATGCTAATGCACACTATTCGATTTAAGACAGCGGCGGCACCAATATACGAGGGGAGTTACTTCTAGATTTTATTTACTTAACTGGGTAGTGTTTGAAGAACACTTCTTTTCTAATCATCGTTATCTGCAATTCGAATTGATCTTCAGGTCTTCCAAAATCCCCAGTTTTAGAAATAGGAAATGGACATACTGAAAAACCTTTAGAGTTATTCTGCGTTACTCCCTCTCAATTAGACTCTCCAAAACTGCTGAATCTATTCGCGACTTAGAAAAATTTGTGGACTCGCTGACTAATTTTTTCATTGGAACCAATTTTGGGTGCGCTCGCAGCAGATCGATGGGTAAATCTTATCGACCATGGTGGATCGGCCATTGTTTTTGAGAGGTTCAATCGAACATGCATACTGCAAAAACTGTGGAGAAAAGTCTTACACTCTCTCATACGTCCAATTGAGAAATTTCTGGACTACAATAAAAATTCCTTGGTTACTTTCTGCGATATTGAGGGAGCCTTCAACAACGTCAGTCCTGCGCTGATCAACATACGCTTGATATAGGAGTTGAGGAATGGAAACACAGGAAAGCTGGATCAGCCTGCTTTTTAGTTGTAGGATCGTCAGAGCATATCTCGATAGGTACTCTACTAGTACATTCGTAAGAAGAGGCATACTGTAAGATGGAGTATTATCAACCCTTCTTGGGAACTTGGCTATTAATGAACGGTTGCTAAACCTGGTCTTAAATTTTGGGTGATTGCTCATGTGGATGATATTACTATTGGTTTCTTTAAGGCTAAATTATAATTTAGCCTTAAAGGCTTTCTTTAAGGCTAAATTATAATTTAGCCTAATTATAATTCATCGTACTCCTATCGATATCTAAGCCAGGCAGATAGCTGTGAGCACGGCAGTCATTTCTTCAAACTTTATTTTCGTCTGCCTGATCATTGTAGTATCTTTTGGGCTGAAGTTGCGCCTATTAAAGAGGCCTCAGAGAGGTTGGAGTATAATATAATATCTGCGAGGGATATCGTCATATCTATGGACAGTCATGTTACAATAAAGGTTTGAAAATTAAGAGTATCCAGAGCCCGAGATTGCTGTTCGGCCTAAAATTCACATCGTCGTGCTGTCGAGACATATCGGTATAACGGGACTTTGGAAGGTCAACGAACTCGTTCGGTAAGGCACTTCCTACCTTGTATCAGCAAATATGGCTAGGGTGGAAATTTAGCTTGCTTTGTGCAAACTGCTTCTCCAAAAAAAGCGTATACGTCCACAAATACAAGATAATCAGAGAGCACCACAATTGTGTGATTGCCAGGCAGATCTGACCAGCAAGTTCATTACAAGACAAAGTCTTTTCAGTGAACATGCGAGCAGACAGGGCGTCTTCTCCTATGACTACTACTGCATCTGCAATGACAAGGAGGTGGAGGAAACGATTCTCCATCTTTTCTGTCTGCTCCTGTCTTAGTCTGACTCAGACAAGACTCATGTTTCTAGTTGCACGCACCATTTGACAAACGTCTGTGTGATGAACGTCAGAGATATTTTTCATTTCTTGAGGAGCTCTGGTCTTGACTACCAAAAAGTAGTGTTTAGGTGGTGTAGTGTAGAACTGAAGGTAGTGTAGAACTAATATGTTTTACAAGCCATCACCACTGAGTGAATTTTGCATTCATCCATAAGAAATATTATTAATATTTTTGTTTAATTTCCATAAAATCATAAAACTTTATTCCCATTTCAATCAAAATCATTTTAATCACTACCCTCCCTACCCACATCATCATCATCGTAACATCATTGTAATAAAAACAAATAAAAATAAATTATTGATTCGGGAGCAATTTATTTTGTGTAATTTGTCATTTAAGGAAAATTTAATGTAATCACACGATACCGGTATTAATGTTGTTGCTATTTTCATTGATGGGAAAAACAAGGTAACTTATCTCCATAAGAATATATCAAAAGAAAATGAAATTTTTGCTTGAAATAAATTATAAGAAAAAATAAAATTCAAATTTCGTTTTCATTCAAGAATTTTATTTATTTGTTATTGAATGGGAAATTTTGATTTTATTCAACAAAAAAAAAGAAAATCTGTGGCTGAATTTAGGATGATGTATTAGTTGATTGAGTACATATATGGAAATATAAATAAATCTTTTTAATAACCTTATAATTTAAGATGTACTCTAGTATTTTTCTCAAATCGAGCTGAGGAAGAAAATTTATTAAAACGGAAAGTCTCAAATCAAGTATGAAAATGTTAGAAGTTGGGAATGGTGTTTATCCTCACCACAACATAATAAATTCAAAGGAACAAAAATATAAATAAACAAGAAATGTTTGTACGAGTTGATGGGTAATAAAAATAAAATCTCAAAAAACCTCTATAACTCTTTACAGTTTCTCTTAGCAAAACATAAACAAAATGAAAATGGAAAATTGAGGAAAATTCTAAGGGAATAGTGTTGAAATTTAATGTCCCGTTACTTGTAGTTTAATGGTTGTGATGATATGCTCAGTAGGGATTTGATGGTCGCTGTGATGATATAATAGCAACTGGTTGGTGAAATATATATTCTTGTTTATGTTCATGCTATGAGTAATTTGCTCTATAGGAAAATTACCCATTTTATGTTTTGTCCATTTTTATTAGTTAACTACTTTAAGGCTTTTTATTACATCTTTTTGAGGAAGAAAATATAATATACGTATTGCAATTATAAAATTTCGTATATTTTGATAATCTATTTACCTCGTCGCCTTAGTTTTGCATGGAGGTTTTTGGTATAAAAAGGATACAAATTGGTCAGGTGGTATTTTATTGTTTAAAAACCTGTTTTTGGCGCTGTATATTATATTAATGCTGTTATCGTAATGTTGTAATTATAACCAAATATTACTGAATGTGTGAATGTGTGAAATGCAGTTTATTTTTCTTAAGAATTTCTTCAGAGGTTTCGAAACAGCAATTCGATCAATTTATCGTTCGTGAGGTTCACGAATTATCATTCTAGATAGGAGACGTGATTGTGTTCAATGTCTATGTATGTGTTGTTGAGATTGCGAAATAATATATGATGAGAGGCAATGAAAATTTTGTTTTAAAGATGGCACAAACTTGGCGTTATCATTGGATGTGGATGGCATGCGAACTCCTAACGATCAGGGGTAGTACAGACACCAGCTTACGAGGTAAGCTACTGAGTTTATTCTTGGCACAAATTCGCCTATAACCAAGGTGGAAAATAAGCTCACCACAACTATAGTAACACAAAAATAATTGGATGTTATATTTGCCTCTGGCTTAATGCCAAACAGAGTATTAAATTTGGTGTTATTTGAATAATGATATTTTTCTGCTCGTCGGTATCTGCAGTTCAATTAGACAACGAGTATTCCAAAAATCCCGAGCTATAAAAATAGGAGCAGGCGTATCCGGAAAATTCTATTAATACCAGTCATAAAGATATGTGATAGTCTAGTCTAGTAGATCTAACTGGAACTGATCCGTCCGAGGTTTGACCAACTGATATCAACAAGAAGATATTAGTATTATTGAAATTTCTTTACAGTCACCTGTTGGGAACCATGCGAGGAAAAGATCTTCTTCTTATTTGGTTACTGCCGCAGTGCAATTATGAAGCGCAGGCAGACAATATTTTTCAGCAGAGACAGTGGTTGGGGCTGATTTTATCCTAGTCTGGCTCATGACAGACTGAAACTTTTAGTGCACAAACCTTACATGGTGTAATAAGATAGGAACATTGTCCTTTCTTGAGAACCTCTAAATGGTTTTTGAAAGGGCAATGCTTGAACAAAGAGATATGATTAAACAAACTGACCTAGCGTCGGACACGAGGCTTAAGGACGAGGCCTGAAGGTAGAAAATTTAAGTGCGGGATAGTATATAAAAATCTAAAGTAATAACAACCTGTCTTACCAGGTCAAAGGACAATTATGTTCAAAGGTCAAATTATTTATTCTGCGATAATATCTATGTAAGCTGTTCAAGCTACCGGAATTACTTGAATAGGCAGTAGGCAATAAGTTAATTACGGTATGTGCCTTCCTTGGCATGGAGGGGAGCTTTGACAATACCCCACATATAGCAGCTAGAAAATTCTTAATCGTAAACATGTTAATCACTCAAAAAAGATAAAAGTGGGAGATGTTAACAGCGGAGGATAACAAAGTCAGCCTATGTTTCTTACAAGATTTTATTACAAAAAAGTACTCATTCCTTGAGTGTGTTAAATGAGTGAAGTGAGTTGAAAAAGTCGAATGGGTTGAGAGAGTTGAGTGAGTTTAGTTGAGTTTCTTGAGTAAGTTGAGTGAGTTGAGTGAGCTGAGTAAGTTGAGTTTGTTGATTGAGTTGAGTTAGTTGAGTGCGTTGAGTGAGTTGAATGCTTTAAGTGATTTGAGTGAGTTGAGTAAGTTGAGTGAGTTGAGTGAGTTGAGTGAGTTGAGTGAGTTGAGTGAGTTGAGTGAGTGGAGTGAGTTGAGTGAGTTGAGTGAGTTGAGTGAGTTGAGTGAGTTGAGTGACATGAGTGTGTTGAGTGAGTTGAGGGGGGTTGAGTGAGTTGAGTGGGTAGAGTAAGTAGAGTGGGTAGAATGAGTTTGGTAAATTAAGTGAGTTGAGTGAGTTGAGTGAGTTGAGTAAATAGAGTGAGTTGAATGAGTTGAGTAAATTAAGTGAGTTTTGTGAGCTGAGTGAATTGTGTGTGTTTAGTGGGTTGAGTGAGTTGAATGTGTTAAATGAGTTGAGTGAGTTGAGTGAGTTAAGTGAGTTGAGTGAGTTGAGTGAGTTGAGTGAGTTGAGTGAGTTGAGTGAGTTGAGTGAGATGAGTGAGTTGAGTGAGTTGAGTGAGTTGAGTGAGTTGAGTGAGTTGAGTGAGTTGACTGAGTTGAGTGAGTTGAGTGAGTTGAGTGAGTTGAGTGAGTTGAGTGAGTTGAGTGAGTTGAGTGAGTTGAGTGAGTTGAGTGGGTTGAGTGAGTTGAGTGAGTTGAGTGAGTTGAGTGAGTTGAGTGAGATGAGTGAGTTGAGTGAGTTGAGTGAGTTGAGTGAGTTGAGTGAGTTGAGTGAGTTGAGTGAGTTGAGTGAGTTGAGTGAGTTGAGTGAGTTGAGTGAGTTGAGTGAGTTGAGTGAGTTGAGTGAGTTGAGTGAGTTGAGTGAGTTGAGTGAATTGAGTGAGTTGAGTGAGTCGAGTGAGTTGAGTGAGTTGAGTGAGTTGAGTGAGTTGAGTGAGTTGAGTAAGTTGAGTGAGTTGAGTGAGTTGAGTGAGTTGAGTGAGTTGAGTGAGTTGAGTGAGTTGAGTGAGTTGAGTGAGCTGAGTGAGTTGAGTGAGTTGAGTGAGTTGATTGAGTTGAGTGAGTTGAGTGAGTTGAGTGAGTTGAGTGAGTTGTGTGAGTTGAGTGAGTTGAGTGAGTTGAGTGAGTTGAGTGAGTTGAGTGAGTTGAGTGAGTTGAGTGAGTTGAGTGAGTTGAGTGAGTTGAGTGAGTTGAGTGAGTTGAGTGAGTTGAGTGAGTTGAGTGAGTTGAGTGAGTTGAGTGAGTTGAGTGAGTTGAGTGAGTTGAGTGAGTTGAGTGAGTTGAGAGAGTTGAGTGAGTTGAGTGAGTTGAGTGAGGTTAATAAGTTGAGTGAGTTGAATGTGTTGAGTGAGCTTAGAGAGTTGAGTGAGTTGAGTGTGAGTTGAGTGAGTGGAGTGAGTTGAGTGAGTTGAGTGAGTTGAGCGAGTTAAGTGAGTTGAGTGAGTTGAGTGAGTTGAGTGAGTTAAGTGAGTTGAGCGAATTGAGTGAGTTGAGTGAGTTGAGTGAGTTAAGTGAGTTGAGTGAGTTGAGTGAGTTGAGTGAATTGAGTGAGTTGAGTGAGTTGAGTGAGTTGAGTGAGTTGAGTGACTTGAGTGAGTTTAGTGAGTTGAGTGAGTTGAGTGAGTTGAGTGAGTTGAGTGAGTTGAGTGAGTTGAGTGAGTTGAGTGAGTGGAGTGAGTTGAGTGAGTTGAGTGAGTTGAGTGAGTTGAGTGAGTTGAGTGAGTTGAGTGAGTTGAGTGAGTTGAGTGAGTTGAGTGAGTGGAGTGAGTTGAGTGAATCGAGTGAGTCGAGTAAGTTGAGTGGGTTGAGTGGGTTGAGTGGGTTGAGTGAGTGGAGTGAGTTGAGTGAGTTGAGTGAGTTGAGTGAGTTGCGTGAGTTGAGTGAGTTGAGTGAGTTGAGTGAGTTGAGTGAGTGGAGTGAGTTGAGTGAGTAGAGCGAGTTTAGTGAGTTGAGTGAGTTGAGTGAGTTGAGTGAGTTAAGTGAGTTGAATGAGTTGAGTGAGTTGATTGAGTTAAGTTGGTTGAGTGAGTTGAGTGAGTTAAGTGATTTGAGAGATTTTAGTGATTTGAGTGAGTTGAGTGAGTGGGTTGAGTGAGTTTAATTTTGTGAGTGAGTTGAGTGAGTTAAGTAAGTTGTTTGAGTTGAGTGATATGATTAAGTTAAATCAGTTGAGTGACTTGAGTGAGCTGAGTGAGTAGAGTGAGTTGAGTGACTTGAGTGAGCTGAGTGAGTTGAGTGAGTTGATTGAGTTGAGTGAGTTGAGTGAGTTGAGTGAGTTGAGTGAGTTGAGTGAGTTGAGTGAGTTGAGTGAGTTGAATGAGTTGAGTGAGTTGAGTGAGTTGATCGAGTTGAGTGAGTTGAGTGAGTTGAGTTAGTTGAGTGAGTTGAGTGAGTTAAGTGATTTGAGTGAGTTTTAGTTGGTGAATGAGTTAAGTAAGCTGCGTGAGATGAAACAAGTAGAGTGAGTTACGTAAGCTAAGTGAGAAGAGTAAGTAGATTTAGTTTAGGGAGTGTAGTGTATTAAGTGAGCTGGACACTTTAATTTTGCTGAGCTAATAATGTAAGTTGAGTGAATATATTGATGCTAATAAGCATTTTAGTTGCGTGATAGCTTATTGTTTAAGTTGTTATGGTAAATTTGTAAGATATTTTGAAATTTATTTGCAGTTCCTTCAAACTGTCCATTTTTTTCCAAAAATCAAAACAAACAACAACTTAGTTTTCAAAATCTTATCTAAAAACTGTAAAGTCAAAACAAACCAATTCATCATTTTTATTTATTTCATTTATAGCCAGAAAAAAAACTCGAAAATTTTTCGTTAGTATCTCCCTCATAAAAATATGATCAAATCAACCAAAAATAAATAGGAAAAAAGCTCACCAAAAAAGTTACAATAAATTACAAAATTTCCCAACCAACAAGCAAAAACAAAAGAAAATTGTTTTTCAATCAAATAAAAACAAATCATAGTAGAGTAAAGCGGGAAAACAATTTTCTTAAATTTTTTAGTATCAGCATTTTTTGCGATGCTTATTTTTCTTTTGTAAGGTTTGGTTACAGATTTTCCTTACAGCAAAACGAATAAGCAAATACTTGACTTATTTTATTAGAAAATCAGATTTTTTTTTGGTTCTTATGAGAATTTTTGTTTACTGTTTCTTATACAGTAGAGACTATAGAGTGTAATCACGAAATTTATTGTAATTTAATTTTTTATTTTTTTTTCGAGATAAATCAAAGAAGAAAAAAGTAAATCCAAGGTAGGGAGTTAATTGAGTGGAAATGAAATATGATAAATATGAATATCGTCAACATATGTGAGATCTTTTTTGTTCGCATACTCATATACTGATTTATCAGAGAAAGAATAGGGAACGATAATCATATAAATTATAAGAAACGGATTTTTTGTTATTCGTTTTTTTTTGTAGAATAAGATGCAAGAAATAAGTAATAATTGTAAAAACGTATGAATGAATTACAAATTTATTATAAACGTAATTACATAAAAGAAATGATATGTTGATGATGATGATGTAGGTAGGAAAAAATAAGAATATTCAGAGATAACTGTTAAACTAATTATAGGATTGAACCATAAAAAAATGTGTAGAAATAAGTAGATGTAGTACTTGCTGGGATTTTCAGAATTTTCATGAACATAAGAATTTATAAGCAGAAGTTTTGAATACAACAATGTTGTGTTATATCGATAAAAAGAGTAAAATCATCGTCTCATCTACCTCCCGTAGGCCGAAAATTACATATCACTACAAAAGACGTAAAAACTTGTCGTGGACGTACATAGAGGATAACAATTGATGATTTAAATGAAAAGGTAAAGCTATCTAACCACCTACTTAAGAAACAAATAATTATATTATAGAAATCAGATCTTTCCATATATTTAACAGCAATTGCAAGTCTAACCATTGACACGGGATACGATTGTTATCAAATAAACAATGTCACTGCAATTACTCAGTCTTGAACCAAAGAACTGGAACAACACAAAGCAGCTGATGGACTTAACTAATGCTGAATATTTTTTTTATTTTACTGCAAAAAGCTAGGAGTTTACAGGTCGAGATTTACCGGTTTCCACAAAACAATTTTTTAGCTGAGTTTTAACAGGCTATCTCGTTGACGCCATGTATCTTTTAAATGTTGTCCAAATTTTACTAGTGAGTTTTGTAGGTTTAGAAATTAATTCGCAAGCTAACACATTTAATAACATGTAAGCTTCACTCATAAAATAACAGATAATGTTTAAAAACTCCAAGATTTTTGATTCGTTGAGTTGCGTTTGTCCAATCTCAGTTGTGGTTAAAATTCGTTATGACTTCTAAACATTCAGGATAATCTACTGTAAATAAGTTTACCAAAAATTGGCTGGATATGAAACAACAGACTACAGAGATTTATTCAGGCAGATACTGCAGTACAACTAAACTATGTCTCATACACACCTAAATTTGGTAATTTAACTCGGTTCGCAAAACGTGACGGTTTTTATTGGCATTTAAATCAGAATGGTTTTTATCACTCCAAATTGATGAATTTGCCCTGTAAAAGTTGAACTTTAAATAGCGCAATGGATGTTTTGATTACAAAGATGAATGTATAAGCAAGCCATAATCACAACCCTGTTGCGTAAACCCGATAATTTTTGTTACAAAGTCTGTATCGAATTTTTGTCATCAAACCTCAAAAACGGTTTACGCTATGTTTAAAAAATATAAGTTGCAAGGTATCATGATTTTATTGGTGTAAAATGTTGACTAATTAATCGATTCTGTAATAATCGTAGCACCCCCATCAAAACTATTCCGTCTTGAATATGATTTAATTATGGTTTTCCATAGACTACCGTTGAGAATTAGGGCTGAAATTAGTTTTATTTAATTTCCTGATACGGCGTTGTGTTCTTGTTCCCTTCTTCCTTCTGTACCTTTTAGTTGACTTAATAAAACCATTTTAACCACTTACAATCCCACCGCTGTCACCATGATACGAAATATCCCAAACTGGCTTCAGAGTGTTAAAAGTAATTTTTCAATTTCCTGTCGATAAGATTCTACATTAGCATCTTATAGGTTAACTTTTTGTTGTAAAGTAAAGTATTTTTAATTTTTCGTCCGCTTACGATAAGATCGCACATCGCGAAATGATGACTTGGGTTTATGATCGATTGAAGTGGTGCTGCTATGAGTTTACATTATGCACTAGTTTCATCGTATTTAATGCATAATTAAACAATAAACAATACAGTTTCTATAGCAACGAACAAAGCCCGAACATAGCCCGGAACAAGAAACAGAACTAATAGCAATTGTGTATAGATATTTTCGAACAACTAATCCATGTATATAAACAGGTCATCTTGCAGGATGAATGTAGTTGTATACAGAACGAGATATAGTTTAAAGTGAATAAGTGAAATAATACTAAATAATTAGGTTTATCTTGGTTGCGCGAATTAAGATCTAGTCCAATTCTAAGATGAAATACATATAAATAAATTATCTTACCTATCCCATTTGCAAATTGACTCAAAAAAATAATCTTGTAAGAAAAATTGACCAGTGTAAAATTGTACCGACTACTTTCACATGAACGACCACCCACTTATTTTTTTAATGATATACATATTTTAGTTTTATTAATATCAAAACTAAATGCGAAACAAGGAAACGGAAAAAAAATATTGTTGTATAAAAATCAACAATACGTTGTAGCAATTAATTGTATATTGAACAAAAATAGCGGTAATTTTAATTTTTGAGGTTATATCATAAATAAACAACTTTTGAATTGGAACAAATGTTTTTGTTTTGTTTTAAGTAATATTTTTCTTTCAAAATGGTTACACTCGTAGAAATGGAATATTCTATGATAATTTATCGATACAAGGTTATAAAAAGTTAATTAACGGGTTGTAAAAGTATTAAGTATTTATATTCACATTTAAAGAAATGCTTTTGTTTATTAGCTGTTGAATTTTCTGGAAAGAAAATAGTTACATTGAAAATTTATAGCGACAAAAAACTCGTTATCTCTAATCTAAATCGAAAAAGTCATTATGTTGGTAAAACGTTTATCTGGCAACACATTATATTCGTTATTTAAAAAAGAATTCTATTATTATTTTTTAATGTGTAATTACGGCAACAACAAAAAAAAAGAAAATTAAATTATGTAATAAAATGAAATTAAATCACAAAGAAAAGAGAATTGAATTACAGCATAAACTTGATCGTGACCTTTTATGAAAAAGTATAAACAAGTACGCAAAGATAAAAACGTGAAAGATAATTGTTTAAAAGAAATTGTTTTTTGTTGTTGTATTTTTTACTTTTATGTTTTGTTTTCTAGAAGTCAAGTTATTATTCAGGTTTTCATATTTTTTAATTTTTGTTGTTTTAAGGGGGAGGGCTTTGTGAAGGTGTTTATTTGAAATTGAGGTTATGAAAATATCAACTCATATATCTGCTATAAAGCCTATGCTGGCAATGTTTTCATATTCATATTTCATAGATGACTACGGATTAGGATGCATACCTAAAAGTGATTTTCAATCGTACACTCAAAAGATAGTTTGTCTTCAAGGTTGTTGATTGCAATTCGTATACAAATAACGTACATTAAAACATATATTCAGCAACATGCAAAATTTTAACAATACTAATAAGTCAGTTATCCATTAAACAAACACTCAGTTTTTATTGTTAAGTTCATCCTTCACCAAAAAATGTTGCAAATATTATATCTAATTTAATCTATTAAATTATAAATTCACATAAAATGTTTTTACCAACTTCGTGTAACAAACCATCCAAGCGTATCGCACCTTGAGTTCAGTACAGTTTATTTTTATTAATTTATTTACTTAAAAAAAACAAATAGAAACAAATTAAAATTATTACTAAAAGTGTTGTGAAAAAAAAATTATCGTCATCTCTTAAGTTGAAGGTTGTTGTTACAGTATCAATTAACTTTTCTTCCACAAACCTGCAATAATTAAACTAGATTCTTGGATAGGGACACACATTTATATCTAACTGTTTTAGCTATAGAACTATCTTTAAGACTAAGGTCTCACAAAAACATGCGTTTCAAGGTTTTGATGGATGAATTTTTTTAAGTTTTTTTTTAAAGAAGGGATATCAAAACAATACATCCTATCACATAACACAATATGATATAGGCCAAAATTCCATGATAGGATAAAGGATATAAAAATAAAAAAGGAAAAATTTTCACGAACAAAACTAAAATTGGCTTGCCATTAATACAGTTAGGGACATATTCTTTAATCATGTGAACATTTGTTACCAGGCAGAAATTTAAAGTTTAAACGGAATACAAACCTTTATTCTATGCTATTTTGTCAAGACCACTTCACTGAGTTCAGAATAACAGAATTTAGCTGGAGTTCTATAGAGCGAAATTTTATTTAATTTTTTCGAGCGACATACTTTTTCCAGTCTGCGAAGGCATTTATGAAGCATGATCGATCCACTTCTAGTATCTTAAGACCTTCGATACTATTTACCCTTTATGGATTGATACACTAGTGTTTAGATGGTTGAACATGATTATGACTTACTACATTACTTTCGAAACAGTAGAATGGAGTGTATTAGCTCGTGATTTGAAGTTCTCTTGAAGCATAGTCCAAAAGAAGACTCTTTCATGAAATTTCAGAAATATATTTTAAACGTAGTCGGTACAACGGCATACATCCTCAATTACAAAAAGTTTGTTAACTAACTTTATTCTCATTAGTTGTTCCCTTAAAAATTCATTTGTCAAAAAACGTTATTTTACATGAATCAACGCGATCAATACAACTTATCGTCTTTTTATTCATATCCTTCTCAAACCTGTTTGCAATGATTTTGTTTTCATCGACTGCTGTGCTGTATCTTTAAAAATATTGTTGTTTCATAATTTCTTCGATATATTTGCATGTACATTTTGTATTTGAAAGACAGTCGATGAAAATTATTGAACGAGAGTAATGCTTAGCTTTTGTTATTATATTTTCAAGGTGAAAACACTTGGTGTTAATGTAGTTCTGACAAAAAAGTGTTCTCAAATTGTGTTTTTAGCTTATAACTAAACATTATAACAATTGATTTTATTTAGAAAAATTTATTTTGTTTATTTTGTAAGTCAAATTGTAGTTAAATTTAAATGTAAATTAGAAGAATTAAATGATGTAACTGTGTAGTTAAATACAATCAAATCAATATAGTCAAATTTGTAGTGTATGTAAATTAAATAATTGTCTTACTTTTAATTGGAATTTCAAATTGAGTCAAATTTATTAGTGAAAGTGAGCGTTTAGTCAAATTTAAGTTGTACTACAAAAATAGAATAACCAGAAAATTTTCTTTGTTTGTTTTGTAAATGGCGGTACATGAATATAGAAAAAAGGTTATATGTTGTGCCGTTATATAAAATAAATTGATATAAAAACAAAAGAATCTTAATTGTTTGTGTTGTCATTCGGTGAGTGAGATTCGGTAAAAACGTCATTAAGGTTTACACTAATTGTTGTGAATTAAATAGTTGTACTATAACGGGTGGAAGTGCTTGACTATTTAATTGGAAAGAAACCACAGTTTAACATTTGTAGATAGCTGTAGATTATATTTGTCCGAGTTTGCTAATTATAAAGGATTATAGGTAAAACCTGACTGTCGAGCTTAGTTGAGTTTTTCTTTTTGAAGTAAAACTTCTAATGCGATTTCCAAAAAATGTTGCGTTAAAAACATAAAATTGTTTGCGCTACACTCTGTCTGACGCTACACTATGTCTAACGCAACACTCAAACTGTTTATGACTCGATGAAATATAAACCGTCTCATCACCGTTATTATCTACACAGAAATTAATTTATGATTTAATTATTCTTTGACACCCTTGACACCTTGACACCCTTGACCCTTGACATTCTTGACACCTAGACCCCCTGACACCTTTGACACCCCTGACACCCTTGACACCCTTGACACCCTTGACACCCTTGACACCCTTGACATCCTTGACACCCTTGACACCCTTCACACCTTGATACCCTTGACATCCTTGACACCCTTGACACATAAAAACAAAAGAATCTTAATTGTTTGTGTTGTCATTCGGTGAGTGAGATTCGGTTAAAAAGTCATTAAGGTTTACACTAATTGTTGTGAGTTAAATAGTTGTACTATAATGGGTGGAAGTGCTTGACTATTTAATTGGAAAGAAACCACAGTTTAACATTTGTAGATTATATTTGTCCGAGTTTGCTAATTATAAAGGATTATAGGTAAAACCTGACTGTCGAGTTTAGTTGAGTTTTTCTTTTTGAAGTAAAACTTCTAATGCGACTTCCAAAAAATGTTGCGTTAAAAACATAAAATTGATGCGCTACACTCTGTCTGACGCTACACTATGTCTAACGCATCACCGTTATTATCTACACAGAAATTAATTAATCATTTAATTATTCTTTGACATCCTTGACACCCTTGACACCCTTGACCCCTTGATACCCTTGACACCCTTGATCCTTGACCCTTGACATTCTTGACACCTAGACACCCCTGACACCTTTGACACCCCTGACCCCCTTGACACCCTTGACACCCTTGACACCCTTGACATCCTTGACACCCTTGACACCCTTGACACCCTTGACACCCTTGACACCCTTGACACCCTTGACACCCTGAAAAATAAAATTTTATTAAAATTCCTCCACTATTTTTTTATTTTCTATTGATTAGAAATTAAAGAAACAATTTCCCAAATTTCCCAAATTTCCAAAATTTTCCAAATTTCCCAAATTTCTCAAATTTCCCAAATTTCACAAAATTCCCAAATTTCCCAAAATCTCCCAAATTTCCAAAATTTCCCAAATTTACCATATTTTCCAAATTACCTAAATTTCTCAAATTTCCCAAATTTCCCCAAAATTTGCCATATTTCCCCAAAATTTCCAAAATTTCCCGAAATTCCCAAATTTCCCAAATTACCCTAGATTTCCCAAAATTCCCAAATTTCCCAAAATTCCCGAATTTCCCAAATTCGAATACGGGAATACATCCCAAATTTTAATTAATGACTTTTAAAAGAATGTAATATGTTTTTATTTCCACATTACGAAGTTTTACTTCTTCCGCGCGGAGGGACTCCACGCACAACTTTTTTGTTTTGTTTTGTTTTTGTTTTTTAACTTTCGTTTTTTTTAATTCATATTAGAAATTGCTTATAAACTCTAATAATTTGTGTAACTAAAATAAAAAAAACATAATTTCAAATATAACTTTTTATCGATACATTGTAGTATCATCAGCATGAGATGCTGTTGTTTTGTGCAGTTTGAACAGGGCTATACCATTATATGAGCGATAAAACCAACTGAACATTTGGCGCAACGAGTGAGTTGTTATTATTATTACTATTCGCACCATTTTTATATATATCACTTGTATTACTTTTTGTTTGATTATTCTTATGCAACAATCGCCTAGACCAGGGGTCCTTATTTCATTCCATTTACCATGTCTCATTTGTGTGCATATCTTATTATTTATACTGAACTGGGGGGAAATTAGTTGTCGGTCACACATGGCTGAAACTCGCCGGAATAAAACCTCGCTGGGCACGCAGTCCTTCGATTGCTTCCTGTTAATGACATAATTTGCAGGTCCTTGTTCATTACATAGTTGATATTCGGTTTTAATATAGTCTCACATAGAGTGAACAACAAATTACTGAGCGACGACGATAAAGTGAATCAAATCGATAAAACAGTAATAACACCTCACAGACACCCAATATAAATTGGTTTAATTTTGTTTATTGATTTTTTATTTAATCTTTTTTATCTCCATTTAAATTTTTTAGCTGATTCAAGAACTAGAAGTATATGAAAATTTATGAATTTAAGAGCTGCAAAAAAATTCCGGGCATTTAACAAAATAGTTTAGGAACAGCTGATCCGTATTATTTTGGGGTTTTGGGGCATTATATAGCTTATACAGTTGTTCAATAGATTAAAGTATGATCAATAAAATTAAAAAAAAAATAAAAAATTTAGACCATTGGAAAAATTACGTCATACGGCATCATATTCACTGATTACATCAAACAGCTGATTGGATTTGGTAACGAAACTGTTTGTTTATAGTGTTTTTGTATCATTTCTAATTTTGGTGTATTAAGAAAGTAGAAAAAGAAATTACGATTTTTTTATTAAAAATTTGGAGCTGTAACAGATGTTAATCTTGATCAGATTCAATAAAATTGGTTAATAGTCGAATTTTAAGTGAGTGAATAGTACCAAAATTAATCATATTATTATTGATTTACATGTTTTGTGCTTTGACAAAAAAATAACAAAATAAAGGGAAATGACATATTGAATACTTTTATCTCTTTACTAGACTTTGTTGTCTCATAATTCTTGTAATGAGTAAATAGTGTCTGGTACATACTTGTAGTATAACCAGTATGACCAGTTGGTCATTTGTTTTATTGATTAATTCACTAGTTTACAAGAAAAATCTCCTTAAATAAAACCCAACTTTTCCTATAGATTTTGACCTGCTGAACACGAATATCACATTAATTTTTTTGGTTAGCTTTTGTTTTTGAGATATGCGTGAAAAACCAAATTTTTCGGTGAACAAAAAGGTTATTCCGGTTTTTGAATCGCATATTTTACAAAACAAACAAATCTAGTATATTAATGAAACAAGTGCATAGTAAGGATACTAACGTACGTTTTGAGCTTATTTTTTTTTAAAAAAACCATCAAGGATTCTGGAAGTTATACTCGAAAAAAGTTGAAAAGAAATCAAAAATTTATGTTTTTTAAAATTTTCCTATATTCGCCATAAATTTTGAACAAACAATGACTGTAAATTTTTTTAATGGGTTGGAGCTTACAGTTGATTCAATATCCTTTCTTTTAAGTTAAAACACACGAATTTTGGTGCAGCTTGCCCCAAGTTATTCAGGTTTTTCCACAGAAAGTCAAAATTAAAATTACGAGTTATGGTCAAAACCTGGTCGTAACACAACGTTAAAACGTTAAATGAACATTTTCTCTATTGTACCATCTTGAATGTGTTAAGTTGCAGTTGACATAACTATTTTTCGGCATCCAGGGTTTATCTTCATTCAGTTTTATGCCAAAATAATGAAGGTATGCCATTCTTATAAATGAAGTGATTTTTTAGCAGGATGTATTATGAACATTCCATAAATAAAACAAAATGAATTTGGACTATTTTTACACTTGAAACTTCTTGAGAAACCATTTAAATAGATTTAACTTTATATTTTACTATTTTAAAAGAATTCTTAACTGATGTTTGAGAACGAAAGAACTTGTAAAATATTATTTACGATACGGCGCAAAAAGAAAAGAAAAAATACATAAACGCCGTTGAAAAACATAAATGCCGCTTGCCTTCTGTTACCCGCCGAACGCAGTGACGGTATTATTATTTTTTTGCTGTATTATTTTTCTGTTGTTGTGGAGCAATAGCTGTATCAAACACCTAATAAAACCTGGGGCTTGTATATGTTTGCTCGAATCGAATCCAGAAGAAGATTTGGGAAATACGTTTATCAAATTGAGAGTAAGACCAATTCGAAGAAAGGTGGAAAAGCGTAACAAAATATTTAAAAAAACCTATCCATGGAACATATCATACGTCATGTTTTTGTAATACAAATTAAATCTTTTCAGTTTTGCCATTTTTTTAATTTTTTGACCTTTTAGGAAAGGCATGACGCAATAAAAAGTTGTATGCGCGAAAAAATTAAACATTTTTTGTTCAGATCAACAAAAGTGACCGTGAGAATGACAAAGAAACTGTTATTTTCTAATTGTTTTTATGTTCCTGTGCCTATCTATTCTACTCAAATTGAAGCAATTGTAAATAATAATAAAAAGTAATCAAAAATCTTGACTAAAAACTTCTGGGCCGTAAATTAAGTAGAATTTATTGGATTTAGTATTGAGTATGTGACCTTATAGTGGCTAGCCAGCTGGACTTGAATTTTGAAAGCTTAGGTTTGATTCTTATTCTGGCGCAAGAGATATGATTAACCCATATAAAATAGAAATAAATAAGTAAATAAAAATAAATAAATAAAATATAAAAAAAAATCAATTAAATTAAGTTTTCCAGTGAACCTCGAGCAATATGGGACATGCAAATTCAAAAAACAATATATTCCAGGCCGTCAGGCTAAAACACCGTACTTTCTCTATCCGATGGTAGCCTTGTAATTCAAGCCATATAAGAAAGTGTCAGTGTCATGCTTTTACTTGAATAGGTATCTTTTTTATAACAATAGATGTTATTAGCAGACAACAGTTAGTTAAATGAGATACGAATATCACATAATTATTAAGCAGTTAATCAACTAAAAGCAAACAAAAAAGTTTATAACGTTATCTAAAATGATTTAAATAATTCATAATCGTTTGTAAATTGTAGGATTCATTCGATTTCTGCGTTGTATTAATAAAATATGATTTTATAGAGCTACTTTCTCGCTTCACTGTGCAAAACGTGTTGACTAAAATAATAGGATGAATTACCAACTCATTAGACAGTAAATAATATTTAAAAGCAAAAAACATTCGGAAAATAATTTTTTAATATCAACAAAACACGCACCGAGTGTACACACTACTATGAAATAATTGTCAATAAACAAAAAAAATGAGTCTTTATGAGGCCGGTAACCCCAATCTTATAAAATCGCTTAATCACCCAATATCTTGAAATGTTTTGAATTATAAATAACCTTACACAACCACCATTTATCTTCTTCAATAAACCATTTAAATGCAGAAAAATGACCATAACAAATTTATATTTATTCAAAACGAATTCGAATCTCTTCTTCTATTTTTAAGATAATCCCAAAAAACAATTATCCTCTATTCTCGTAACAACAAATAACTCACGATCTTTAAATTACCGATCGTGCATTGTCAAACGCAAACAATATTTCCATAACGAAAACCTATTAATCCATGATTATATTCGCAAACATTAATATTAATCTATGCAATTCGTGACCATTAACTTCAATTTTAATAAAATAATTGAAATAATTTTCCAACTATCAACAATAAAACTTTGAATTTTTTTTGTTAATTGAAAATTAGTTGCGATTCAATGAACAAGAACATCAATAAAATTAACTCTATCAATATTCAAATAAAACTCTAGCAACACAAAAAATAAAAGGTCAACAAAATTAACGGACAAATAAAAGTAACACACGTAAAATTCCAAATCCCAAATTTGAATAAACTGTAAATTTTTTCTTTTCTTTCTTTCTTTCTTTCTTTATCAAAAGAAATAAATATTATCTTTAATTTCTTCCAGAAAATATAATTAATTAATTCTGAAATTATATTTATAAGCAAATAAAATTAAAAAAAACTCACAAGATTAATAATTTTTATCACAACAAATTTGTTATCTTGTTTTAAATTAATTCTTAGAACTAAAAACACTTATCACACGTTTGTATACACAATCCGCGGATAAATTAAGATAAATTAAGATCATTGATCACTAACAAGCCGAAACAGTAAAAAAAAAATTGAAATTGATCAATCGAATATTTTTAAATTATATAACTTTTTTTAATTTTATTCGTCTACTCACATTGAACGTCTTCGATGGACTAAAGAAGTTAAGAACTACAAGAAAAAAAACGCAAGTTGGAATTAAGACAATAAACTATTATTTACTTATTCTTATACAATTATTAAGTTTTTCTTGTTGATGTTTTAAAGAAAGTTATGTGTTGAATTGAAAATGAAGATCGCGATAGAATGAAGAAAATATCATCGAAACGGGAGAGTGAGCATCAAGAAAGATTAATACAAACAAATACAAGATTGACTTTAACATTTATTATGTGTCAGATGAACATTGGAGATAGATTGTAATGTTTAGTGGAGATCTTGATGATCGCAAGATGAATTAATCGATGATTTATCAAAATCGATGGATATGATAAAATATTTGGTGTGGGACGGGTAGGTAGATAGTAAGTGTATCTGTTATCGAAGTAACAATTAAGATTGTAGATTGTTAAGTAAAAGCTCGGTTGCAGGACAGCTCTGTAGAACATGCATTGTGTTGCGTTGAAAGTCTCTTAATACAGCCCCTCTTTCATGGTTTATCTCTTTTTATGTGCATTTCTTGAGCTTAGAACTCTGATGTAAATGCTAATCATTTGCTTAGGAGGGATTGGGATAGATATGATTTGATTTGATTAAAACTGTTATCCGGTCATATATTTTTGGCTTGAGACATTGAGAGGCTCCATGCAGTGTCCTTCTTTTGTATCTAACTTTTAGTCCAGAATAAAGTAAGACAAAGTTAGTTTTTTATTTATTGAACGTAGCCTTTATTTAAATCAATAATTATATTTTCAAAACTAATTGTAAATTTGGAACTCATATGTAATACGTTGAAATTTTTTCTTAGGTGAAAAACGTGATCTACGCATGCGAAAACTCGAAATTTGAACTTGACCATTTTTGACTTTTCTCAATTTTTGCATATAAGCAGTATAGACAAAATAAAAAAGTCAGACAAGTGCGAATAAAAATCGCTCGTCAATGGTTCCGTGAATGCAAAAGAACACAATATCAAAAATTGTAAAGTCTTTATATTGCCAGACCATAGACGCATAACAAAACAAAAGTTTAATCGTAAATGTCAATAATAAATTACAATCACATCTACATTGATCAAAAATGACACAAAAATGTTACTTCAGGTTAAATCTTATCCATAGCTACTTATGGTAACTCAAGAAAGATTCAATTACACCAGCTTGTAAATGGTTTAAATTAGTTTTTTTTCGGCCGGAGCTATTCGGAGGGGCTACATACTAAAAATATTTTTTTTACAATAACACAAAAAATATGCATTGCAAAATTCTAAAAAAAATTGAAATGTTTCTTGCTCTTTCATATAACACCCCACTCAGTTGGGTCAAAATGGCTTTTTTACACTCCCCTCACTCATCCCCTAAACACACAGAAATATAATTATTTGAGACTTCGCTATAATTTTTATTCAAAATTTGCCAAGCTTCCTAACTCTTTGAATTTTTTCAAATTATTCTGTCAATCAGTGTCGAAACGAAAGGGGGGATGGGGGGTCTGAAATTTGCAACTTTTTGACAATAACTCAAAAACCGCAAAATTCTAAAAGAATTGCTATATTTCCTAAATAAGGTACTTTTTCAAATGACAACCCACTCACTTGGGTCAAAAATGGTTTTTTACCCTCCCCACACCCTTCCCCTAAACACACAGAAATATAATTATTTGAGACTTCGCTATGATTTTCATTCAAAATTGACCAAACTTCCTGTTTCTGTGAATTTTTCTGTCAATCAGCGTCGAAACGTAATGGGGCGGGGGATGGTCTGAAAGTCGCGCTTTCTTGACAATAACTCAAAAACTGTGCAACACAAAATTCTAAAAAAATTGCAATGTTTTCTAAATTAGGTGCTCTTGCAAACGACACACTTGCTTGGGTCAAAAAAGGTTTTTTTACCTTCTCCACCCCGTCCCCTAAACACACAGAAATATAATAATTTGAAACTTCGCTATGATTTTCATTTAAAATTTACCAAGCTTCTTAACTCTGTGAATTTTTTTCAAATTATTCTGTCAATCAGTGTCATAACGTAGGGGGGCGGTCTGAAAATGACAGCTATTTTTATTCGCCTTTGTCTGACTTGTTTTTGAAAGGTGATTAGTTGTCCTTTAGAAAAAAAATTTATTAACCGATTTTTTAAAATATTAAAATTTTTTTTAAAAATTTCGCTATGGGTCAAAGAGCAATTGAATTTTAACTTTTTTTTTGCTTTGCTGCCTCCAACAGATGCAGATCTGAACTTGCATGGCGCAGATATATTAAGCTCGGTCAAGTCTTCCTTTACCACAAAACACTAGTCCAGTCCAGCTAATTAACTATGTTAAGGTGCTTAGATTCGACCACATTGCACGTTCTGCGGTGATATCGACGTCGTCTGCAGTATAACAACATCAGGGTTAACCACAATAGATCTCTAGGTCGCAGTCCTACTCTAACGTGCTGACTAATCAGTTAAGCTTCGGGATCGCCCAATAAGAAAATTAAAAAAATTTTTTTAAAAAAATTAGTTCTATCCTTAGTCTAAAATATGTCAAATTTGCAAATAGTCGTTTTTTCTTTTTCGTGAGATATTTAATTTTAAAGATTTTTAGTCCGACTAAAATTCTATTTTTCATCATTCTTTCGAACAATTTTAATTAACAAAACATTATTACCACTGACTATTTTAGAGTAAGGATGGGTTTAAAGGTTTCTCGCTATAATTGGTTTGTATAGACGATTTATTAACAACTATTAAGCCCCCGCCCCGCGTCTTCACTCACTGAACTGCTTAAAAAGTGAAGAAAATTGCAATGGAACGCTGAAGGGTAATCTGCCTTTAAATTGATGAAATAAGTTTTTGTATATTATTCTCAGTTTCAGTAAACCTGGATTTTTCAAAACGGTTTTATATTAATTGCGATGCATCAAAAACTGGAGTAGAAGGTTGCTCTATTTTAGCGCGACAAACATGAACATAAAAATTCGATTGCTTTTATGTAGCAAAATCTTAATGCAGTTCTGAGAAACGAGTCGAATTAGAGTGTTTATCGGTTGTTTTAAGTTTGAAAAAGTTCAGGACATATGTAGAAGGATTCTCGTTTACGATTATAACAGACCATTCAAGCTTAAAAAGGCTAAACAAACTTTCAGGTGGACTTGCTATATGCGGAGCTTCAAGATTCAACGTTTGGATTTTGAAGTCGAATATTATAAAGGTTTAAGCTTTAAACAATACGATGCCGGATACGTTATCACGAGTTTACGTAAACTTCCTACACAGACTTGATTTACTTCCACTGCATATGGAATTATCTTCTGATGCATTTCTTAAGCCAACTTTTCTATTGCAAAAATATGTGTAATAACGTCATCTCATACGTAAGAGAACATGAAAATGCAGACAATCTAGTGCACTTATAAATGTAACCCGGAGACCGCAAGGGAAACCGAACTTTAACCTTGAGGCCCTGGCAGTGTATTTATGTAAATTTTAAGGCTTCTTATCCATGCTTAAAAATGGAAACATTTCTTCAACTGTCGTGTTATATGATTATTCTTGGTTGGGTGTGCCTGAAACGCTTGTATTTGACAATAAACGTCAATTTAAGTCGCACCACCTGAAACACCTAAGCCGTTATGGAGTAAAAATAAATTGTAAATATATTGATCAAGTTAAAACTTTTGCGAGGGTAGAAAGGAACTTGTAATAATCATTTGCAAGGGATAACCACCGCGCTTTGTAATTAATTTAGATAAGGTGTTTTTAAGAAATTTCACACAAAACGACGCTGTTATTTGTTAATAACTTTTCGTCAAAGTTGGCTTCAAAATTTGTAATGGCTTTTATCGATAAACCTATTGGTTGGACTTCCTTTCAATTAAAAGATAATGAAAACCAAATTTTGGGTATGGACGCCAGATATTAAAAACTAATTTCCATACCTTAGACCCGTCTCTAAGACACCACCAGGGCTGAGCCGTATCCACCATTGATAAAATTTAATTCAAATTCAATTATTTGTTTCGAAATCGATTAGAGATAAGTACGTACTACATATTTAGTATATTTTGGATGCTAATTTCTTTTCTATTGCTTATTAATAGTTTTGGTTAGCTTGACGTTTATCGTCAAATTTGATTTTTCTGATTTAGTTTGAAGACTGTATTTAGATTATTTAATTGAATTATATGTATTGTTTGTTATGCCCGTCAAAAATTACGCGATATTTACCAGGTAGCATTTTATAAGAAATCTACACCAACTCTAGAACAATAAACTAATAGTAGAAACGAAATTCCTGTTCAACCACCAAACATTTCCATTTTAATGTATAATACGGCTACATTAAATTTTTTCATTAACACTGTTTATCACCAAACAATCAGTATACATAATCTTTGGGCTTCCTGTAAAAAACATCAAAGGCATAATAGTTTTTTTATATGTTTGTATTCTCTCTAAAATATTTCGAATTTAATTGTTATATTTTATCTCTTTGCTAAATAAAACGAAAACGGGAGAGTTAATTGCGATCAACAATCAATAATTCTCTTTTTTACTTTATTTGCAATTGTATCGTTGTATTGTAGTATTTATAGACTAAAAACATTTATGAACTTGGGGAGTTGTAACTTGAAATTAAAAGCAAATTATTGTACTTGTACTTAAAACTTAATTATTAAAATTATTCGATTGTTTTTGTGAGTTACAATTTAAAATTAAAAGAATAATGTTCAAACGAAATAGAATAATAACAAAAATTATAATATAGAACAAAAAAAAGAAAATATATGTTGTGTCTGTCCACCTGTAAGCTCGTTACTCGGGATTTTCGGGGTAGCTGAATACGAATATGATGTCGATGATGACTCTCGGAGTACCTAGGGCCCAGGGCAGCTACGTCTCACGCATCTCCTAGAACTTTCCATAAATTCAGTTCGAAATTGATCGAAGCTCGTTACTCGGGGGTTTCTGGGGTCGCTGAACACGAATATGATGTCTGCGATGACTTTCAGAGTACCTAGAGGCCAGGGCGGGTTATATTCACCTCCAGTCTCCACAAACCTCCGAGTAACGAGCTTCGATCAATTTCGAGCTGAATTTATGGAAAGTTCAAGTAGATGAAGTGTATATAACCCACCCTGGCCCTTAGGTATATCAGAGGTTTTTTGCCGAAAAGTGGCTATGTTCACAAACTTTCCTGACGGCTTCTTGAATCGAATACAAAAACCCGGATCGTGATCCATCTTACTCTGCCAATTTGCTTAGGTTTGGCCTATTTTTGTGCTTTATTTCCTCGCCTACTATGTCGTTTGTTGTTTCCAAAATAATTTTTCTTTTTTTTCCTTTATGTTTGGGTTCACAGAGCTAATTCGGTGTTCGTCCAAATTTCTATATAATCGAATTTCTCACAAACTATAAGTGCTATTATCTTTAAATTCTGTATTTAATAGACACAGATAAGGAGATTGTAGAACAATATTTTTTTTGAAGGAATGGATTTTGATTTAGAAAAATCGAAAGTGATTGAAATGTTTAAAAAAAAATTCAATAAATTATTAACTGCTTAGTTTTTGCGTTATTACCAAAAACGTGAGTTTGTTTTCCTGTTCCCCCTTAACTTCGATCATTACAGAAGAAAAAAATTGGTAAAATTCACGGTTATAAGAAACGTTGTAAAGTCTACAACGGTCGGATTATCAATTTAAATGTTACTTGGAAGGGGTTGAGAGTAAAATATTGAAAGAATCAATCTTTTATAGATCGATTCTTGAAATATTGCTATTTTAGTGAAATAGTTCTATGTTGCGTTTCAATATTTAAAAATTTGATGTCTTTTTGTACTAAATACAAAATAATGTACTACTAAGGGTAGGAGGAAAATAGACTTAATGTCAAAATTTTCACAAATAAACAAACAACAACAGTTCCATCAGAAGGATTATTTTCCATTGTGAAAAACGTTGTTATATACGGATAAAAGATCCTCAACATTTAAATGAATTCCTATTTTTGCATTCACTACACATATTACATTTTTTCATATATTATAGTTCAATTATTCAGTTTTTGCGATATTCTTTAATATTTTTAAAGTTCCGCTTTTTATACGGAACACTATTGGTGAGAGTACAAGGTGTTTTTCACATTATTTCGATTATCTCGTGAACCATTAATCCGATGAACTTAAAATTTGAGGTGCTTATAAAACTAACCTATCCACACAAGATGGTGGGTTAAAAAATAAATAAAGTTGTGTTCGTTTATTTTAAAGAGGTACGATGTAAAGCCTTTGAAAATATACATTTTTTTATCGAGACGAGTAGGGAATCATATGAAAGGGCTTCATTTCAGCATTATTTAAAAATATATTTTGGAATTTTACACCTCACCATTTTTTGTATAATTTTGAAAAATGACGTTTTCTGGATGTTTTATTGCCCCGGTTAAATCCGACCCTACTTCATCGAAAATCTTGAAATATATTTGGAATGATAAAAAATTGAGTAGATTTTTAATGAAAAATATAGAAAAGTGGCAGATACTCATAACTGTATTTTTTAAAGGGGTGGAAATGTTAAGGGGTAAAAACATCATTTAAAACCAGGTCATGTGGGGTGTCATTTGAAAGAGCACTTGATTTTAAAAATGTTGCCATTTTTTTAGAATTTTGCAATGCATAGTTTTTGAATTATTATCAATAAAGTGACACAAAAAGTTGGTCCCCCCTTGCATTTCGAGCCTAATTAACAGAAAAATTTGAAAAAATTCACAGAGACTCTTGATAAACTCTGAACGAAAAATATAGTGAACTCTCAAATAATTATATTTTTGTGCTTTTAGGGGATTCCCCACCCCAATCCCTTAAAAGCACAAAAATATACGGTGAAAAAAACTTTTTTGACCCAAGCGATTGGGGTTTCATTTGAAAGAGCACTAAATTTCAGAAACTTTGCAATTTTTTTAGAATTTTGCGATACACAGTTTTTAATTTATTCTAAAAAATGTGCAAATTCAAAACCGTTCCCCCCCCCCCCCTACGTTTCGACACTGATAGACAGAAAAAATTAAAAAAAATACATAGAGACAGGAAGTTCGCTATATTTTGAACGAAAAATATAGCGAACTCTCAAATAATTATATTTCTGTATGCTTAGGGGATGGGTGTAAGGAGGGTAAAAAAAACTTTTTTTGACCCAAGCGAGTGGAGATCATTTGAAAGACGACTAGATTTCCAAAACATTGCAATTTTTTTAAGAAATTTCCGGTATACCGTTTTGGAGTTATTCTAAAAAATGTGCAAATTCCAGACCGTACCCCCCCCTCCCTCCCTACGTTTTGACACTGATTGACAGAAAAAATTGAAAAAATTCATAGAGACAGGAAGTTTGCTATATTTAGAACGAAAATTATAGCGAACTCTCAATTATATTTCTGTGTGTTTAGGGGATGGGTGTGGGGAGGGAAAATAAAACTTTTTTGGAACAAAACGAGTGGGGTGTCATTTGAAATAACACTTAATTTAAGAAACATTTTTTAGAATTCTGTGATGCACAGTTTTTTAGTTATTGATAAAAAAAAAGTGCTATTTTAAGTGTATGTATACCACCCTATATTTCGACGCTGATTTATAGAACAAATATTCCCAATTTAGACCATTAAAATACTGGTTAAATCTTTCTTTAGCTAACATAAACAGCTATGGATAAGATTTAACCTCAAGCAACATTTTTGATCAATGTAGATGTGATTGACATTTACTGTTGACGTTTACGATTAAACATTTATTCTATTATGCGTCCATAATCTGGCGATATAAAGACTTTACAACATAACTTTATGTCATTTATTTTTGGTATTGTGTTTTTTTACATTCACGGAACCCCGAGCGAATTTTATTCGCACTTGTCCGACTTTTTTTTAATTATTAACGATTGATCAATCAAAAAATTTTCCGATCTTTTAAAGAATCGATTTTTATTAATTTGAATAATTGATTCCAAAGAATCAATTCTTTTTTCAATGAAATCTCATCCCTAGTTGAAAGTGGCAATTTTGAAAAAAAAAAAACAGTTATTTTTTACCTTGATGAGTAGGAAGTCATATGATTTAGGCTATTTTTTCTAGCCCAAAACATTTTTTTTTGTAATTTTCAAAACCGTAATTTACGACACATTTTCAAAAATTTGAAAATTGTTTTCCTGAAAAATACCCCCTCCCCACCTTAAAATCGAACATTACAAAAGAAAGAAAAAAGTAAAAATAAAGGAAATGTTGTAAACGAAAAGCATAGCGGTCGGCTCATCATTTGCAATGTTATTTTTTTTGGAGTAACCCCAGATGGGAGTAAAAATTTGGAAAAAAAATTATTTTCCACCTTGACGAGTCCAAAACTAGTCCAAAGTAATTTTTCTTATAATTTTCGAAAGCACAGTTTTCAACTTATTTTCAAAAATGTGAAAATTTTTTCCTGTGCAAAGCAGCTTCTACCGCGAATTATACATGCAAAGAATATTACAGAAGAGATTATTTAATATTCTTGACAGCATTCTACTTCGGTCATATTTGCCTAAGTATTAAAATCGGACGAAACAGTTCAAAGTTTTCCTCAGCTTTTAAATTTTCCGATTAATCATTTATTTTTTTAAAGAATGCGGATAGCTGAAAAGTTTTAGGACTGGATCAATATTGATACAAAAAAGAGGTTATAAGCAATGAACAAAGCAATGCCTGTTTGCTCTCTTAACAATAATCTTAATTGCTAACAGCACTGCTAATCAAAAGTTTTGGTAAGCAGTTAGCAGTTTACGATTTAAACGAAATAAAATAGTTAGTAGTTTGGTGTAGTTTCAGACAGCTTAGTAAATATGAGAAGGAATGTCGACCCAAAAACTAAAACTGCTTACCTGCCTTCTACTTACCTAATATCATTACCTAGCCTCATAGACGTTAATAATTTATAAATAATACACCCAAATTAAAAATAAATAATAGAACTGTAATGCACTACAATTTATGCTATAAATTAAAACAATTAATCAGCAATATAAGGCATATTATTTTTAAGAAAGTACAGTTATTAAAATTTCGTATGAAAAAGTGCTGCCAGGAATAGAGCAGGCAGATGATCCTCTTCTTGCATAAAACTATTAGCAAAATTTTACAATAAAAGTTGTTTCTGATTATCACTCAAACTAAACGATTTATAATCAAAAACGTATGAAACTATTTTCGGCAGTCTTGATAAGATATCCATGTCACTGTCGATATAAAAGTTAATGGCTATTGTTTTTTGTAGCAAACAACACGAAATATTCAAAGTAATATACACGATAGACCTCAATTAGCTATTATTAGATCTGTAAGAAAATAATAAAAAAGAAATTTAATAATTATACATTAATAAATTTTCATGCAAAGCTTATTAGCTAGAAAACTGTAAACATCAAAGTCAATTTAGTTTTTAATTGTAAAAGATAAATTCCTTATCACCAGCCAGTGAAACGAATTTGTGACAAAATATATCATATTTTTTGTTCAATTTCATATCCCCATAACTTCGTGGAATGTACAGATATAAAATTTTCATTTTGTGTAATTTAATTTTTTTTTTTTTTTTTTTTTTTAATAAAATGTGTTGTGTAATAGGGTTTAGAATATGTGTCACAACAACACATAAATACCTTTTAAGACCTAGGTCTAGACCTGGGTCCCACAACAACTGGCGTTCTGAGGTGTAGATTAACGCTTTTTTTAAACATCTGTGGGTTGAAGCCACCTGAGACTAAGTGTTCCGGCAAACTATTCCATTTGTACGCAGTTCGGACAAAGAAGTCTCTCTGCGATCTGCCAGTATGACAGCGCGGGATCTTTACCGTTTCACTTTACCGTATATGTACAATAGAATCGTTATGACGAAAATCGACATAGTCAAATTGGTTGCCAGATGATTTTGGCGTAATAAACTTTTGGTTATGGCTATATGTATACTGAACTTGAGAAATAAAAATAGCCTTGACGTATCGTTATCGTTTACGTATATCGTTTACGCCATCTTCATATTTAAGAGCTGGGTGCCCTTTTTGTAAGTTCAGTAGCATTGAGCCAGGACAGGCTGATTTGCTAAATATTGTTTGTATAACTTTTCTGAACTTTTGGCTACCAAATCAACGTATAGTTACAACCAATAGTATACGATCTACTAGCACCTTAGAAACAAATTCATAGCTGTCATTGAATAAAATTGATTCCATTCAAGTAAATGAAAGGATTTATTGATTAGTTATTAATTCTCAAAAATATAAAAAACAACAAAACAAGCAATGATTTGCGTCCATCAACACCTTAGTTAGATTAGAACCCATGTTGTTGTGAGACTTTGGTCTTAAAAGCTTTTTATGTGTTTTTGTGACACATATTCTAATGCTTCCTTCTACACAACACATTTTATAAAAAAATCATAATATTACCATTTTGGTTTTGTATTTATTATACTTATTGGGTTAATCTCCTAAGTGCATATCCAAAATTATTCATAAATGGAAGTTCTTCTTCAATGTTATTCCAACCATCAATAACAAAATTAAATTTGACAAACAATTTTACTTATTTTTTGTGGAAAAGTTATAGCAATTCAGAATATAAGTTTAATATTAAATCGACAGCAGAAAAATAAATATGTACATAACTGACCTATTTTACATCATTTTCGTTTAATTTAAATAACAAACTCAGTCTGCAAGCTTATCTTAAGTTAATATAAACATAATACCACAAATGGAGCACTTTAACGTTATTTGTAATGAAAAATGTTTGTTACAAATTACACTGCTACATGTGTGACAATAACACATAGAAAGTTTTTAAGACTTGGGTCCTTGGGATATGCGTTCCTACGATGAGCGAAAATAATTTTTTGGATTTTTGTATGTTTTTAGGGTTCCGTACTTTGAAAAGTAAAAACCATACCCTATTTGGTGTCGGTTCGAATTTCTACATAATCGATTTACTCACAAACCATAAATGCTATCAACTTGAAATTTTTTACGATTATTAAATGAGCTTTCCCACACCTGCTGATAACAAAATTTTCAAATATTGGTTTTTATCTATATTTTATGGACATAGATGTGGTAAAACAAAGCTTTTTAAAGGAATCGAGTTTGGTTTAAAAAAAAGTCCAAGCGCCACGTATATTCGCTAGAAATAGGTAGATTTTGAGATCAGACAGTGTTGTGTGCCAGTAGAATCTGATGTATCAGATTAGTTTAAACAAAATAAACTAATTACAGACAGATATCGAACAAATTTAGAAAAAAATTAGCTACATATAAGCAAAACTATATCTATCCAATTTTGCAACAAACAAATATCAAATCTACCACAGAACATATGTGTAACAATTTATGACACAAACCTGCTCTATATACATATATGTCGTGCAATTACTGCAAAATATCAAAAAAGTTTATTTCTAAGAAAAAAAATTAATTTCTTCTATTCAAATTTTTTTATTTTTTTTTTCATTGATTTTTAAAAGGTTTTTGAAAATTGGTCCATTTTTTGAAAGAAATTGATTAAAAAGGTTTCAAAGATTCTAAATTTATGAATTTTTTAAAAATATTAATATCTAAATGGCTCTCATAACGGATCTAAAAACAGACTTTTTCTAGTATAAAGCCTCTAGTTTCTTAACCATGAGTCGGATTTGGCTGATTTCCGAACTTGTACAAGATATTAATAAACCACACATTTTTAGAAAAGGTTTTTTGATCTGGCTTTGCTTTACATATGCGACCGTGAGACTGCCGGTTATTTCAAAAAAAAATTTTTGGGAAATTTTGACTTGACCCCTTTTAATTTTGATTATTTTTTGTTTATAGATAGTCTTTCATAAAAAAAAAATACAAGTTCTCTTAGAATTGGTCTTCACAGGGTGCCCCTCAATTTTTTGTTATTGTGTGATGTGAGTGCATTTTGACGAGCGATTGTAGAAAAACTACGGAATCGATTTTCATAAATGATATGTTGTTGAATAGGTATTAGAACACTAGGTATTAGAACAATAGGTATTAGAACAATGTACACTGTTAATTTTTTGAAATAATTTTTGATGGTTTTAACATAAGAAAAAAACGGTGTAATTGAAGAAAAGATGGCACAGCCTTTTTTTAAAAACTAAATTAAAGCTTATTTTATATCTAACCACTTGTGAAAGTTTAGGACACGCCTTATTTTTTGTTTTAAAGATAAAATTCGTTGTGCATATGACTGTCGGGAATCAGTTTTTTTGTTTTGAAGGAAAATTATAAAAATTTGCGTTATAAAAATCAAATATTTTATTATTAGATGAACTTTTTAAAATGGTATAAAAATTATGTATGTAGTACAATAAATAAAATAAATTCAATTGTTAAAAATGATTTACTTATTTTACAAACAGAAGTTTCTTTTGAATAGGAAAACACTTCTGCAATTATTTTCTTTGTATTAGAGGACATAAAAAAATGAAATGTTTATATACCACTTTTAGTAATCACTTGTCACTCTTATAAAAAATAATTTGACAGTCTCGACTGCCAACAAAAAAACCGTATAAATAACTATATCTATTTAGGAACTTTTGACTGGAGAAGTATTATGTTCGTATTATGTTATTATTGAATCATAAAGTAAAAGATTGTATTTTGACATTAAATTAAAAATATTTTATTATTGAATAAACTTTTTAAAGTATCATACAAATTATATATGTAGGTTAAAGAAAATAAATATAGTTATTAAAAATTATTAACTTATTTTACATTCAAAAGTTTCTTTTGAGTTGGAAAACATTTTTGCATTTATTGTCTTAGTATTTAATAGTACAAAAGAATGAAATTTTTCAGTTCCACTTATAGTAATCGCATTTTTATATCGATTTTGTAATTTTTTTTTTGTTAATTGATATTCATTTTTATCGGCGTATCCAAAGTTCATGATAGATTCCAATTTTAAAGCCTATTCGAAAAGTTTTTTTGGTGTATCATTAATATCTTTGCCCCCATACTATAACGGTGTGCAGAACGCTTCAGTGTACAACCAATCCCATCACAAGGTCCCTTTTCATGGCTGGTAGCATGAAAATGCCATTCTGCATCAACCTTAAAGTCTTTTTTATGGTGGCTTATTTTTGTATTGAGAAGGTGCACCGTCGGTGTTATAAATTTTTTTCCTAATATTAGAATTTATATGCGTTCTGATGAATTCAATAAGTTATGTAATGAAAAGATGGACTGTAGTACTATTGTGATCGTTTATATCCGAAATTAATATAAAATTTCGGTGCTGTATATATTCACTTGCGGCACTTTTAAAATAAATGACAAATGGATGAATAGTAGCTTGTGAATTATTATAATGATCGCCTTGAACCGCATCCTGAATCATGAAGCCGTAGTTTTCAGAAAAATCCCTTTGAACGAAGCACTTTCCTAGTTCTAATTTTTTTTCTTTCCTCAATGAATGTAGATTGCTGTTTTGCTATAAAGTTGTGTGGTATCAAAATTTGTAAACGGTAAATAAATTTTTTCATAAATTCTTCTACAGTTTCTATTAAAGTTGCATCGATCAGTGGTATTCCATTGTTGACATTTGACTTGAAGGATTTCTTTAACGTCAAAATCATTTAGTAATTTTTATTCCAGTTGTTGAAGTTTTTCTAAACATTCATTGTACTTCAAAGTATGACAATGTTCTGTTAATTTACCACTTGAAACAAAGTCAATTAATGTTTTATAATTCTGGAAAGCAGCATCAGTAATCCAAGACATCTTAGTGTGTTGAATCATTAGCTTTATATTTTGATGTATGGTACACACGCACACATTATGAACTCCTTGGGATAATTTTATACATTCTTGTGGTCGAAGGGACGTGAATTTAGTAAATCCTATTTTCACATCAGGAAACTTATTTTTAAACTCCACATAAGCTTCATTTAATGTACATAGCAATAAGCGCTTTTGTGTTTTTATGCACTCGTCTCCTTTTTTAAAAGATATTGCATCTGGTTTTCCTGGCAATAATCTACTGATTTCATCACTTTTATAGAACTGCTCCACAACATTTATATCTGTTGTGGATACACCTCTTTTATCCGTCGCAGATGAATGCTGAAAATTATTTTCATGTAGAATTTTACTTTTTTCAACCAAATGACGAGTAGAAGTACTTCCAAATATATCTTGAATCTCCTGCATTTTCATTTCTTGCGGTAAAATTGACAACATTTTTTGTTTTTCAGCATAATCCCTATTGTCGAAATGTATCTTTAGGTTTCTAATAATTTCTTCATAACGTTGCCTTATTTTTGCATTTTCAAACAACTCTAATACTTCTCCAGTCAAACGTTCCTGAATAGACTTCGTTATTTGTACGGCTTTTTGTTTTTTGTAGTCGAGACTGCCACACAAATTTATTTTAAAAGGTGAAAGATAATCCGATATATGCGGCACAATATGTTAGTTTAAATTATTAATTAACACATCACGCTCTAAGTTAATCAAGTTTGGTGTTTAAACATAATCTCGATTAAAGCTGGCACCAATCACTTGATCAGTTTGCATTTCATCTGATGTTACATTTGAAGATGCGTCATTGAATACTGCATCGTCACCCACTGTTAGTGATGTTGATAAATTTGAACCAGAAGGTAGTGTTGACTAATTGATTAAATTTAAATAACAAGATGAACATATTCGCTTAATCTCCATTGCACTAATCCCCAGAACATCTAAATGCTGTCGAACTTTCTCTGTGATTTTCCTTTTTTTTGAAGAACACTTAGAATTTGAAAATGGTTTAACGCTTCTATATTCACTCATTTTAGAAAAAATAAATTTTGAAAGTTTTTGTTAAAGTAATAGAATTTAACTGATGGTGACCAATTTAAAACTTCATTTATATAACAAAAATGGGATTTAAAATAGTAATGCAGGCATCAATAAAGATTATATACGCCTATTTTTATGACCAAATATAATTACTCTACATTTGTTTACCTGAGCATCTGTTCAACCTTTTGAAATCTTTGTCTTAATTACAGCCATATATAATTTAAAATCCTTAAGATGGTTTTTATTTATTTTTAATCTATATTAGTTTACGCCTATATTCACTTAAAATTTTCAAAGTAGGATTTTCAAATTTTTCAATCATGCATATGTAAAAAACAGCCTCCTTTTAATGGATTAACGGATTAACTTTCACAGGTAATTAAATAAAAAGAAGCTTCAATTTAATTTAAAAAAAAAATAAAAAAAGTGGGAATAGATGCTAGGCCATCTTTTTATTTCGTTTTCTTATGTAACACGGTTAAATAGGATTAAAAAACTAACAATGCACAATTTCAAAAATTTCTTTTTAACACCTATACAACGACATATCATTTATGAAAATCAATTAAGCAGTTTTTCTACAGTCGTTCGTCAAAATGATTCTATATGATAAACTTATAAAAATTCAAGGGCACCCAGTGAAGGCCCCAGGTGGAAGGCTGTCTATAAAAAAGGCTATCTATAAAAAAAAATAAACCAAATTAAAAGGGTCAAGTCAAAATGTCGCAAAATTTTGCTGAACTTGACCGAAATTGCTCATATTTTCTTTATTGTACATATATAATTTTTATAGTATTTTAAAAAGTTCATTTAATAATCAAATATTTGATATTTAACATAAAAAAAATCTGAATCTAAAAATCGCCATTTTTATAATTTTCCTCCAGGAAAAAAAAACTGATTCCCGACTGTCATATGCACAACGAATTTTATCTTTAAAACAAAAAATAATGCATGTCCTTAACTTTCACAAGTTGTTAGATATAAAATAAGCTTCAATTTAGTTAAAAAAAAAACAAAAGGTGTAGCGCCATCTTTTCTTCAATTACACTGTTTTTTTCTTATGTTACACCGTTAAAAATTATTTCAAAAAATTAACAGTGTACATTTCAAAAACATTTCAACCTATTCAACGACATATCATTTATGAAAATCGATTCAGTAGTTTTTCTACAATCACAAAATAACAAAAAATTGAGCGGCACCCTGTGAAGACCCCTGGTCGAAAAAAAAGTTCTAAGAGAACTTGTATTTTTTATTTATGAAAGACTAACTTTAAACAAACAATAATCAAAATTAAAAGGGGTCAAGTCAAAACGTTGTTGAATCTTCGTGAAATTGCTCATATACATATACACCTATTTTCAAGCGAAAGTGCTGTTGGTTTTTTGTAAATAAAATGGTACTGGGTAATCCGATTTTAAATCGGTTTTCAATTTTAAATAGCTCAATATTGGTGGAGTATTTTGGTATATAATTTTGTTTTTTTTATCCTAACTTAATAATTAAAAAAAATTAATTTAAAGTTTGATAAAAGTTTTTCAATAGAAAAAAATCAAAAAAAATCAGAAAATAATAGAATTTTTAATTTTATTTCATAAATAATTGACTAAATTGTTTAACAATATTTGATTATTTGATTAATTCATTAAATTTAATTAATATTAATATTGTTACGATTACAGAAAAATCTAGACGTTTACGGTCACTTCCAGGAAAATAAAATCAACAAAACACATCAAACAAATTAATGAAATGAATATTGTTGTTGTTGTCTCTTCTTAGAAATAGGGTCAACATAAACGCGATTTTATGAATCAAATCAACATAACGTAAAATAATCGAATATTCTAATATTTTCTCAAGGTTTCTGGAAAGTGATGTCGAATTATCTAGAAGTATTGCAGAAGGTATATAAGAAAATTGCTTCTTGTAGTTTTAATTAGTTTTATTTTAGACCTGCGACAGTAAAGTGAAATTAAATGTAAAATTAGTTTATTTTAAACCTGCGATAGTGAAGTTAAAATTAGAAAAGTGATCTTTAAATTTGTGAATAAAGTTTTAAGTTTTATTGAGTAGAAATATTTTGTGTATTATTTTGAACGTTGAGAATGAATTGGAAATTTCTACAATAAACCGTTGGAGTTTCTGAAGCTGTTGAAAGAATATTCTAGTTAGGAATATTGTTTGCTGTATTGTTTTCCTGTTGTTGTGAAACAATTAAGGTGTTGAATACTTAATAAAACCTGGTGTTTGTGCTTACTAATCAGTGATCGAACTCAGGAAGAGATTGGGAATTGCGTTTATCGAATTGTGAGTAAGGCCAATTCGAAGGAAGTTTGGAAAAACGTAACAATATAATATAAAGTTAATATCTTATGTGACCGGCTTGTGCTGCAATCATTTCGCGCATTCTATTAGACATTGAATTTAACAAATTGATGAAATATTGGCACCAATCAACGCCTCTCATTATGTTGAGCGCTCTCACAATGGCATCCCAGACCTCATCATT
>OY856186.1:52541029-52637777 GCA_963693315.1 Diogma glabrata
AACTTCGAACATTACAAAATAAAAAAATTAAAAATTTCACGGTTGTAGGAATTTCGCATAGAAAACCCGTTGTTTTGTTTTGGTTGTTATAATTTCAAATGTTCAGAGTAGAAATTTCGAAAAAAAATTATTTTTGATCATGTCAAGTGGAAGTCATATGAAAGGTGATTTTGTTTGTAGTGCAAAAGTTTTTTTTTGTAATTTTCGAAAGCACAGTTTGCGACTTATTTCCGAAAATGTAAATTTTTTTTTGTCCCCCTCTTCCTTATCTACGAACATTACATAGGGAAAAATTTAAAAAAACTAAGAGGTGTAGAGATTTTGCTAAATCGAAACTCAAATTTTTTTTTATAATTTCAAATTAAAATTGGAGGGGAGTAGAGATTTCGAAACAAAATTATTTTCAATCATGTCAAATGGGGTGTTATATGAAAGGTGAGTTTTATTTCTGCAAAACAATTTATTTTTGTAATTTTCGAAAGCACCGTTTTTGGTTTATTTCTAAAATTGTGTTTTAGAGAAGGAGAAGAACTATTCTCGTATAACAATATGTACACGGAACCCTCAACTAGCGAATTATATGTCTGACAGTTTTTAAATGGATAACTATATACAGTAAAGACTATCAAAAACAAAATATGGCATATGCCATATCGAATGTATTGTTCTGTGTTTATTTATTTCAGTGTTATTTACGTTAAATGCAAACGGTTGCTAGAACCGTCAGGTAAAAACTTTTTCATACAAAATTTTTCATACAAAATCATATTATAAAGGAATAAAAATTAATATCCTTATGATTTTCCAATAAAAATCATTACAGAAATGGAAAACGTAATTCTACTTAAACGATTTTTTTGTACATATTTGAGCTTTTTTCTATGTTTAAATATCCTGAAGCTCATCGAAACATATATCCATTTTAACGATTTTATATCCAATAAATATATTTTTTTTTATTATTGTCCTGGAAAAACGGTCGTAAAATTTAATATCTGTAAAAACTTAAAATGGAAAATCATTTTAAAAGTTTTATGTTATTTCTACAAGGACTGTTGGATTTAAATTTATATCACTTCAAATATAATTTCACCAGTTGATTTTGAAATTTTCTTATGAAACTCAATTAAAAAACTTTAATCTTTCTTAATAACATTTTCTTTGTAATGAAGTTATAATTTGTTTTAACAGTAATAATCACATTATTATGTTATCTACGTTGAGAATCTTAAAACTTCCTCTAATAATTAAAATTCAACCAACCAAAAATTTGAATAAACCGAAAATTCCACTTAAATAAACATTTCAACGAAGACGACCAAAATTAAATGGATTTTTCTTGTTGTTGGATTATTTTAAAATTGTGTTTCTCTTGTGTTAATGATAATCGAAACAAAGTATAACCATTCAACAACACAATCTGACATTGTGGACTCTTCCTCTTTGGTTCTTTTATTTAACTTTTAAATTTTTATGTTCCAAAATGTTGTAGCGATCAATAATATTAATAATAATAATAATAAAAATAAACAAACCATCATATCCAACTTCCTTATCTATTTACTTTCAGTTCAGTGAATACAAATTTTTTTTTTTCGAAAAGTTACGCATTTTAGATGAACAAAATCAAAAAAAAAATTTTGTTCTTTGTAATTTATTATTGGAAGTAAATAATGGAAGCAAATAAACTAAACAAGGCTTAGACTTTTATTTTTATTTTAGGATTCGTTTTTGCTGCTAACAAAATTACTGAATTGAAGAAATGTTGTGATGGATAAATTAAATATATAAATTGGGATATACTTCATGCAGATGAAATTCTACTTCAAAATTGAAAAAAAAACCTTTAAAAAGTTTACGTAAACAAACTGAACATAAAATTTAATGAGACTTTGGAATGGTTTGGAATCAGACTTTGGAATGGTTTCGTGTTCAGAAGAATTCAAATGACTCGACTGAGTTAAAAACTTTGTTTTACTTTGCCTATTCCCGTTCCCTCGAAGCATAAGTTATAATTTTTCAATACTTCGTAAAACAAAATAATAAAATTAAACTTGTAAATCGTCTTTTGTTTTTCGAACATCGAATTTGGTGTGAAACAAAGATCTGATAAAAAGAAAGAGGAATTTATTTATCGTAGTTGATGGTAGTTCATGGTGGATTTATGTTACAACACAAAATTCACTTTTAAAATTGGTGTTGAATTTTTCACATCTTAAATCGCGTTGTTCAATTTTGTGCTTCTTAAATTTTGATTTTAATTAAAGAAAAAAATTGATATGCTTTAAGATTCTTTTTAAAATATTTAAGTGTTTAGTTTTATATAATATAAAGTTATTTATTGTTTATATTGAGTTTAAAATTTGTAAAGAATTTTTTTATAATAAAAGATCATTAAAAATGGTCAATACACCAAGTCGTAAAAACGTGTTTATTAGTGGTCTAGATTAGTGGTCGTGTGTGCTTCACAGCTATTTAAAGAGCATCATTAAATATTATTATAAAATATGGAATCTTTGTGAAACTAACATTCATTTTGATTAAATATAATTATATCGGCTGATCAAAAAATTAATGAAATAAAAAGGAGAGTTTCAACATTTTGAAAATAAATTAGCAGTACTTCGGCCAACATTTTTAAATAATGGAAATGATGAATTGATGCGCTCCGTGACTTAGGACATATAAAACAAGCACGGCAAGGGCAAAAACCTTTAAGACTGCCGAGATCAAGCGCGGATGATTTCGCATGCATGACTTTGGGTTCAGCTCTAAGAAATAAAGACCTTTTTAATAATCTATCCTTGGCTCCACCACCTTATAACCAGTTTCCACAGGCTTATCGTAACGCTGCTCCTGCATTGTTGTTTGGTCGTTTGGAGGATACCGTGAGGACCGAAGAAACAATTTGAGTTGTTACGACTCAAATTGGGGACTTCTCTTCACTGGTGATAGTCATTCGCTAGCTGTCCATGATTTAATACATTGAGTGGAAGGGACTGCCAGGAGGGATCGGGTGAGCTGGGACGACTTTAGGTCAATAGTCGACTGATACCTCAAGGCGGCTTCAGATCACTAATATTTTAATTTAACTCATGAGCATCAAGTAGGGACCTACCCAGTGTTAAGAGAGAGACTTCTAAAGACCTTTGGTACCCTCATAAGCCAAGCGACGAACATTATGGAGAACGGGTCTTTGAATCGACGATTGGAACGTTTTTTCTTTAAAACAGAAATGATAGAAGTAGCCAAGGAGGAACTGAGTGCAGATATGAAGAACGCTACTCTCGTGGCCAACATAACATCAAGGGACCAACTTTGAACATTATACCAGAAGTTCGAAAGATTATGGTCTGTACCAAATTCAACTAGGACAAGAGGTTCACAAATCAGTGAACTGCGCCAAACGGGTGATCTTGCTAATGAACCAGAACCCTCTACGTAGTTGGAAGCTTATGATTACAGATCAAGTTGTGTGCTTCAATACCTTCAACATCTACTGATAATGTCTTTTGTTGGCATCAGGCACCCGATTTTTGTCAGAAGCAAATTAAATTTTATTGTTGGAAGTTTGGTAAACCGAACGCGGTTCAACGAAATGATCGGGAGTACGGTTAACCTGAGCTATATCCAGAGTGAATACTACAGCCCCGAGGATCTAAACCAGGCACTTGGCTACACAAGTTTTCAAACTTATTTCGGTGCCTTCAATTCAATGCTACCGTCTTTATTGGAGGTTGCGTAAAATAATTGCGAGAGCTTGTGTTTCGTCGATTATATCAGGTATTGATACTATAACACTAGGCTGATCGTTAGAAATTAAATTTTCTCACACACCACCTAAAATAATTTTCTTTATGGTCAAAAAACCACGAGGACAATTTTTTTTCAAATCAAGAGAACACGTGCCGCAAAATCATGGAAGTTGATATTTTGATGAAATCGTAGATTTCTTTTAAATATCTTATAAATTATGCAGATTTAAAAAAAAGTCACATGCTCTTTTTTGTAGGAAATTTGATTTTCTACAAAAAAGATCCATGACATTTTTCCTAAAACGTATAGATGATATTTTAAAAAAGAACTTGTAAATTCTCGTAATTTATAAAAAATTTCGAGTTTTATTTCAAAATGCCATCAAAAATATACGTTTTAGAAAATAAATTACTTAGCCCTTTTTTGTAGAGAATTAAATTTCTTGCATATTTTATGAGATATATACGATTTTATCAAAAAATCAACTTCGATGATTTTGCGGCACGTGTTCTTTTGATTTAAAAAAAAAATGCTCTCGTGGTTTTTTGTCAACAAAGAATTTTTTAGGAGCCGTATCGGGAAAATTAATTTTTAGCGACCAGTCTTAAGTAAACACGTTCTAGGACTTCTGGATAGTGGAGCATCTATTAGTATATTGGGAAGAAATTACTTGGCTTTTTTAAAATATGTTGGCACTCGGCATTTTGTATTGCAATTTCAGCTCGTGCATCTGCATGGAGGAGAATGGCACAATCATTAAAATGTTGGCATGTGTCGCTGTAACTATCTCTCTGATTGGCTCCAATAAACAAATGCGATTCCATATTGTTCTAGGTTTGCTAGGAAGAGCTCTAACTGGGGATCATATAAATTGGCGAATATTTGTCATCCTAATTATTTTTTCAATTTTTATTTATTACGTTCAGAGGTAAGCTGGGGAAGAAATCATGAGAAAGACGCACATTTTAAAAGGCGCAAAGTGTGGGAAAATGGTGCGGTGCAAGCTTTTGGGAATATTAACATATTCCAGAGCTAGTACCCTTACATATTAATAAACCCTAAGAGACTCGTTAAGAAATACATTTTCTCAATCTGCTCACATTTTTTCATATGAAGCAAATTAAATATTTTTTTTTCTGATTCACCATTCTGTTTAGAGAAGCGAGTTTTATATCGAATTTCAAGTTCTTACATAAAATTTATGGATTAACAAATGATGGATGATATAGAACTAGCAGAAAGACACATAACTCTATAATCCCGTTGATCAACAAAATAATATAATCATAAAAATATCACTTTCATTGTTTTCGCCATCCGTCGACGTTTTGCATCATACGAAGTCTAAACTTGCTTTGCCGACTTACAAATGTTTATATGAAACTTCAAGAACTTAAAATCCTGGAATAAAATCATTACATAAACTGTTGGTAGTGAACTTGTAGTTTTAAATGCACTCGGGCAAAATCGCAAAAAAAGCGAATGTTTATTTGAAATTACAATTTGTTGTACTGTAATGGGACCTCTATCAGGGAATGCGCCTATTTTCTTTGTTTAATTCCTCCACATTTTAAATTCAACACGTACAAATGCAATCGCGCATTCACAGGATTAGAAACTTTTATCTTCCCATAATAATTGTGATATAAATAGCGAACACAAATATCAACCGTTGGATAAGCCTAACAAATCATACAATAAATATTTTAAATAACTTTTTGAAGTTATACATACTTCTTTACGCCCGTTGTACACATTGGGATGAGGTGTGAATAATATTTTTTTTTTTATCGTTTATGTATCCTGTCTGTCGGTTGTGTGCGTTTGTGTGAGCAAATGGCCAAAGAAGTATAACTTCCACCGTCTGGTCCGACGCAGACCCAACTTTTTTTAAATTATCTGCGTCAGCAGATTTTTCGAACGAGGGTGAGGAAAGAAGTTCGAAACACAGAAGTTTTGTAGATTTTTTTCGAGCCTTTGCATTTTTATTTGTGGATTTGTATTTCCATTTGAAAATGAGAAAGGAAGTTGGATTTGGTGAGTTGTGGTGGGGAGTCAGTGTTGGGTTTTGACGTGTTTGTAAGGTCGAAATATTTTTTTAAGAAATTGAATAATTAAATTAAGTTTTGATTAGTTTTAATCGTGTTTGAGCAAACCGTTGTTAATTTTATGTATAGGTTAAGACATGATATATGTAATATGTAATCAGTTAAATGACATTATGAAATAAAAAGAAAAAAAATTAATTAAATAGAAGTAAATTTTATTAATGAACTTCACAGGTTTTTTAAACATAACACCAAAAGCAAAATAAATCAATCAATCAAATCACGAGGACAGCCATAACGTTTAATGAAAGGTAGAAGATATAAGGACGTTATTAAGGTTGGGTATTGACATTGGGCTGGCAAGGGGGCAATGTGTGAGTAAGGTAAGTGCGGGTTGACTGTCAACCACAACTCTACCCTGAAATTTCGGTTAAAAATTTTATTTCAAACAGTTTTGATAATTTTTTTGTAATTATTTTAAAATATTATTATAACATTTTAAAATAATTATTAAATTTTTTAATAACTTTATTCTTTTCATGAAATTTTTAGAAATTGTCAAAGGTTTGAATTTTTTGGGTAATTTTTAAGAAATTTTAAATTTAATTTTGAATTTTTAAATCTTAGTATTTTTGAATATCTTTGATCCAAAATCCAAAAAATGTCGTGATAATACTGACATTAAGTAGTATGAGTAGTTTGTGTGCCATCCATGTGTTTGAACACCTGGCGATACATATTTTCACATCAGTTGATAAAATGATTGAATGAATAGTTAATTGCATCGTCGGACCAAATGCCATGTATTCAGTTAAAGTAACCCCGATTAGCTCTCCGTGGAGAGTTCAAATACGACTCTATAATTTGTGGCTGTACTTGATTGTCGTACACAATGATGTAGGCTGTAGCAGATACCAATGATGAAAAGTTAATTTAATCTAGAGGAAATTGTTTTATTAATTAATTTTATTTTATCTTATTTTTTAGTTTGGTTTATTGTTGCCCACAGTCAACTTCTAATTTGGGGATTCCAAAAATTTGGGGATCTTTCAAATTAAACAATCACGGCACTGATGAGGCTAAAATCCGGACCGAAACACGAAAAACAGAGGCTTGAATAGAAGAATAGCGGTGTAGACAATGGTGTTGATATAGATGGTGTGAAGCTTTTAATTATGATTTAACTATTAAAGCTTCTAGTGATGATTTAAAGCATCTTATGATGATACCACTTTAGTTAAATTAATTTTATCACAATTTTTCATTATTATTACAAATTAAGTTATCAATTAGTGAAGTGTTAGTGAATTTGTTAATTTATTTAATAAATAAAAAATTCATTTGTAGAAAAACAAGAATAGTCTCTGGACCCACGCCGATTTCATTTGATGATTACCGCATATTTTATACTTCGTGAGGCGCCTGTCCTTGGCGAGTCCGAAAACTTTTGTTTTGCCATTTTTCTCGATTCAGCCGCTTTCTCATACGGAAGGCTCCAAAAAATGCCGATCGGGATCTTGTAATAATTTTTTTTTTAACAATGGGGTTGGAAATTTGTTTTAGAACACGTAGGTAACCTTGTCCGACAAAAATTTGTCTGTTACTGTGGAGTCCAATAATCCAAACATGCCAAAATGTCAGTTGTCGGACTCGACAATAGAAGACACATTTTTGTCGGACAAGCTTATCTGCGTGTTTTAAAACAAATTCCCACCCCCTATAGTTAAAAAAAAAATTGTGGTAATAAATTTACAAGATTCTGGGCAATCGGCATTTCACGGAGCTTTCCGAATGAAAAAGCGACCGAATCGAGGAAAATGGCAGAACAAACGTTTTCGATCTCGCCAAGGACAGGCGCCTCATCGAAATATAAAATATGTGGTAATCATCAAATGAAATTGGCGTGAGCCTAGGGACTAGAATCTTTTATAAATAATTATTCATTATTTTTGACTAGGAACCGGCCGTAGAATCTATTTAAAATAACAACTACGCGACGATGTTGTGGGAAACGAGTTGATGTTCTCATTGTTTTTTTATCTTTTGAGCAGCTCAATCGCCTTGGTCCATTTACTTATAATGAAACCAACTCACAGCATTAAATTATTTATCGTAATTTAATGTTGTGAAAAAATGCAGATGATGAATATTAAAAATATTAAATAAATTCAAATGACAAAACGCAAAATTCTCATCATAAATCGTTCAACACAAAAACAAATCTCACAACAAAAGAAAAATATAGTGACAAGAGTTCTAGAGTCAAAACGGTCACATCAAAACAAAATAATAAAAAATAATTAATAATATGTATTAGTAAAAGAAAATAACAAAATATCCAAGATTTAATTTTTCTTAGATAAAAGCGAAGAAATTCAACAAAAACAAAAGAAAATAATTATCAAATGATTCCCGCCGGTCACTCGCATCTGATAATCGTTGGTGGTAATAGTGATTGTAATGATTATGGTGATTATCATTATTGGAAACATTGACAGTGCTGATGATTAAATATTTAATGATCGTGATTAAGTTATATAAAAACATTTGAAGTTTTGTGTTAGTTGATTATGTTGATATAGAGAAAATTACTGAGGTGCGACATAAAAATCAATGGAAAACATATTTTTAAGGATATATAAAGGGAGTGAATTCTATTTAAATCATTTTTTAGAAGACCTCACTCGATTCGAATCCAAACTCCAACCTGGGTTTTCTTTGTCAGTGTTTACTTTGCAAGAAAGGTGAATAGAGGAGAACCTCGCTTAACAAGAACCTCTCATAAGGTAAAGCATGACTCATATAGGAAACGTGGTTTCACTTAATGAGTTTTTCACTTTACGATAAAAATTCTGGAACGAATTATTCTTGTTTTGCGAGGTTTTATACTATCAATTATTTTTTCGACTACCCAACTTAAAAAATCTACTTTCGATGTTTGTTCATTGCATCGAAAATTTCTTTTTCGTCACCAGTGATAAAAAAACCTATACAAATTACGTTCATACCTAGTGACGAAAGTAATTTTTTAAAAGATATCTATTTTCTAATTTCTTAACTAGAATAAACCATCCTAGAACATCCGTTAAGAGAGTCAAATGATTGAATGAAATAGTTTTGTTAGTGTTAATTTATCTGTCTTGGGAAGATGATGTTAATTTATTTTTGAATTAGTTACGGACAATTTACATTAAAATGTAAAAATAATAATAGTTAACTAAATAATATTTATACATTGTTTCTAAATAGTATGGTAACAAACAGTTGGTGTTCAGATATTTAAAAAAAAAAATTATTTCAACTATTTATTTGTTATAACTGTATCCAGGGATACTGTTATGCCAGGATAAAAAACTCAAATAAGAGAGAACCAATATAGCCTATACCCCAGAAAAATCTCTAATAGGAAGAAATAATGCCTAGAGGACCATGATGGTCATAAAAGACTTAACTAAAAAAGACTTAACTTATATCTTGTGTATAGTAGTTGTATGTTGAATTGTTGAATATCGACTTCTGCTGTTGGATGGTGTAAACAATAAACCTATGGTAGCAAGGCGACTTTTGTCCTTGTATGTCGCCTTGTCTTGTGCTTTCAGACACATAAGTGCCAACTACGTAATTATTTAATTTGATGCTAATCTACACATAATTTATAATAATCCAATGTAATAAAATTAGACAATTCTTTAGCCAAGAAATATATTTCACTATTTTAGGCAAACTCCATATACATGATCGCCAACTAACACAATTATATGTATATATATATATATATATATATATATATATATATATATATATATATATATATATATATATATATATATATATATTATTTTTTTGTTTTATCTTAAAGATGATTCCACAAATTGATTTTTACTGATTACAGTTATTAACCTGCACTAAGCACTTGTGGATTGGATAGAGACCAATTGAAAGTAAGTAAATTAAATATTTACTCTTTTTATCACAGAAAAACACACAGAAATACTAAATATATTTATTTTTTAAATTTCAATTTTAATATATATCTAAGAATTTTGACCGTGTTATCCGTTATAAGTTTATACGTTGTGGAAAATGTATCAATTTATATATTTATAATTACCCTAAACGAGAGAAAAAAAAGTTGATTACATAAACATTCTCTCATGGGGAGCTGTCGAAATCATCAATACAATTACATCGAAATAATAACACAAATCCACAGGTCACCATATGCATATTTCTTTGTTTTCAACTAATTAAAAGTAATAAGGAGCAGTCTTTAATAGAGTATTTATATACCATCTCATTTGTTGTTAATATTATTATACCAGCTGGTTTTTTTCCTTCATAAATGCATCGAAACGTTTTAAATTAGAAACGATCATATATATTCGGAGTTCTTTTTTTTACGTTTCAACACAATGAAACAATATAAAACAGGAAGAGATCATATTTTCTCAATTGTTTTGTTTCATTTAATAAAAAAAAGGAATAAAAAGTACTCTAAATATTTATATACAGAAAATGCAAATATGTAATAATCTATATTTGGGAAGATATAACCTTCGTAATTCGAGGGTGAGCTAAAAGTTACTTGTACTGTCTGATTATGTTAATGAAGATGTTAATGATAAAATGTTATGTTAATGAAAAATGTAATGTGATGCTACAGATGGAACATGGAAAAGTGTTTCGCTCCGGAGTTTGTCTTTGCTGTTAGATATAACTGCCAAGCCCTAACTCCGTTGCTAACACCTTTACACAGAACTGAAATTGTTCTTACTTCTGTATTTGATTGTAGCTCTTCCCAAACGCTACATGTTAAGGCATAACATATTAAGAAAAACGAAAAAAAAAATATTTATTTACATAAATTAATTTACGTTGTTTTAAAATATATCAAGAATTTATGCAACGTCATCCCTATACAAAAACTAAATCAAAACTGTTGTTTTTATTTTAGAAATAATAATCAAATTTTTAAAATTGAATTTGTTTATTACAAAACTGTCTTTAGTCATAAGCCTACTAGACGCGAAATGCAAAAAACAATAAACCTTTAAAGATGTGTTATTTAATGATTTTAGGGACTTTGGTCTGGTTTCATGAAAGCTGAAGATTTAGATTTTAGGGTATTAACTGTATAATGTACAAACAGTTTAGTTTCCTGTTACTCCATAAATTTAATCTAGCTTCAAACTCAATCGTATGTATCATACACAAATTTCAAATTCTCAATCTTATATATTATTTCGTATAGAAATTTTCCAAGAAAATCAAATAAATTATTCAAAACAATCAAATTGAGTTATAACAGAATGAAGAAATAAATCGATTATAAGACATTAGAACTCTTATTAAATCTGAAACCCGAAAGATTTATCGAACATTTTTGTAAATATTTCTTGGTTAGTTTGAATTGATTTAGTGTAATAGTTTTTGATATTTCTGGCAAATTGAATTTATTGGAATGTTAAAATGTTGAAAATGTTTATTAATGTGCATCGCTTTGGATTATTTAAAGACTTATTTTATAAAATATATAAAGAAGAGTTGAGTCAATAGCCTGGTTGTATGATATTGTTGTATTTTACAATGACTCTATAGTATCAATGCATCAAGATACTATAGTACTCACTCTTATAGTACTCAATAGTACTCAGTTAATACTAAATTGTTACAATACGAACGTTTTATGAAAAATTTATCATTTTTACTAAACCGTTTCTCTTATTTATAGATGAAAAACGTGTTCTAGACAGAGTTGTGAAAACTTCACCATTTTTGATTTTCCTTAAACTTGGCATATAAGTAGTATGGACAAAATAAAAAATACAACTTATTTTAAAATTTTTTTAAAGTGCATAGTTTGAGCATAGGAGGCACCCCAACATGCATGAAAATGAAAATTCTGCCAATCCGATGTAACTTTGAAATTAAATTGCTCAAGAACGGCTATACTGATTTCATCAAATTTTTCATTTTTTTTTGTTTGATAGATGATTAATTAGTCCTTTGAAAAAAAATTAATTAATTGTTTTTTTAATTAGTTTTTAAATAAAAATATTAAAAACTTTTTTAAAGATGGCGCTAGGGTCGAAGATCAATTGGAATTTAATTAATTTTTTTTCTGAAAATAGTTCTATCCTTACTCTAAAATATATCAAATTAACTCAAAGGCGTAAATTTTTGTTCTTGAGATATTTAATTTTAAAGATTTTTAGTACGACTGAAATTCAAATTTTTCTTCATTTTTTTAAAATAACCCAAACCTTAGACACAGGTGTTTATAAAATTACCTGTGATGACTGCAGTAAATTTTATATAGGTCAAACGGGGCGGTCCTTCACAAAAAGATTTATTGAACACACCAGTGAAATTAATAAGAGCGATCCAAATCCAAATATGCCCAAAATTTAAAAATAGAAAAACACAAATACACCAATATCAACACAAATTTAACCATATTATATAAAAAAAGAAAAGGACAACATCTAGATAGATTGGAAGAAATCGAAATATATAAACATAAAAACAATATCAACATTTTAAATAATAAAATCAACACTAAAACAAACAAAATATATGACATAATAATAACAAATAGCAGTTGAAGTAGTATATAAGTAATAATTTAAGCAAAAATTTTAATAATAATTCAAGAACTGAGGATGACGTAAGTCGAAATCGATATTCAATAAAATAAAAAATCAAATTCAAATTGTTACTTTAAGGAAGTTTATATTATTTTTAATAAAATAAAAATTAAAAATAAACTGTAAAAAGTATATTTTTAAATATTGCATTTTAACTATTTTTCATAAAATAATATGCCTCAAATTAATAAATGTATGGCGCTTAACAATGATAAATTATAGAACTAGGCATTTATATTCCTAGCATTTGAATTTTGATGGTGTCGAGATTCCAAAAATCTCGTGGTCATGATTTGTCAACTGTCATAAGTTATATTATAATCATAAACTAACCCTTATAATCATTGTTCATATTACATATTTTCATATTTATCTATCATATTTAAATATCACAAAGTTTGTATATATTCAACTCACATTCCACAAAAATGCTAGTGAATTATAAACAATTTTTTTTTTGTCTATATTTTTTAATTATATTCACTGTCGAAAAACTAATAGTAAAATTCCTTCAAACTTTAACAAAAGAGTAAGTGAGTAATCCAATTTTCATATTTTACTTACTTGCTAGCTAAGAGTGTTCAAGAGATCGGTTTCATTCATAATCATATATCAGCTCTGTGGGCTTAACCTTGCTTCGATACGTCATCCCTTGAAAATGAACTCCGCATATTTGACTAAGACTTTGACATTTTGAAATCCAAAGATCGAATTTGTTACAAAAAATATTAAAAATTTTTTAAACAAAAAACAAATGCAATAAAAAAAATATTTGCAACAGGAAAAAGTCGGACAAGTGCGAATGTAACTCGCTCGTAGAGGGTTTCGTGTGTATATTATTCTACGAGAATAGTTCTTCTCCAACACAATTTTAGAAATAAGCCATAAACGGTGTTTTCGAAAATTACAAAAAAAATTGTTTTGTACTACAAAAAAAAAATCACTTTTCATATGACACCCTACTTGATATGATCAAAAATAATTTTTTTTTGAAATTTCTACTCTCAACCCCCTTTAATTTGAAATTATAACCACCAAAACAAAAAACTTTTTTTAACGCGAAATGCCTATAACCCGTGATTCTTTTTCTTTTGTAATGTTCGAAGTTAAGAGTGGGGACGGAAAAAACAATCGTTTTTGGCAATAACTCAAAAACTAAGCAGTTGAAAATTCATTGAAATTTTTTTTAAAATATCTCCATCTTATTACGATTTTTCTAAACCAAACTTATGATGGAACATAAAATCTTCTAGAACAATTATTTCAAAGAAAAGAGCCATACTGTTATTATGCAGTCCCAACAGCTTCATGAGATTTGGTATAGCTAGTTAAATCTTACGTAAAGTTTTTGTAACTTGACACAATCCATTAAACATCAAACCCATGATTTTAATTTGTGGACTTTTGATTGTTTTCTGATAATTAACGTTTGTTTAAGTTATAATACTATTCAAATATCAACTTACAACCACAAAGTATACAAAAGAATCTATCCAAAATATAACAGAAACATTGTAAATTTATTATTAAAATAAAATTGATACTTGATAGGTTCTATGAAGTTTTGTTGGAAATACCCAGAATATAGGTCGTTCGGTCAATCGAAATGCAAATAATATTAATTATTTTCTGTTGTTTGATATGAATACAATCACTAAACATATAGGGTTAGATTCAATTTAAACCAATTTAATAATCAATAAGATCTTTCATGGTACTTTGAATTTCAATAGAATAATTGATTTTGATTTCTATTATGTATTTATTATATAATGACAATTTCGGTACAAATTTTATACAAAAGTTAAATCTTCTTGACCAAGATAACTATAAGATTTTTTTTAGTCTATTCTTAAAACTTTATAAAGTAGGATTGTCTCCTTCAATTCAAACCACAACTAAGAAGAAATAAATTATTCATCGGCATTGGACAAAATAGATCTATTGTCAAAAGAATGAAACCATTACAAGTCATTGCCGTTGTTATGATTATGATTATTATTATATAGTGACTGGAATGAATGATTACATTGTCTTACTTGTACCGTATCCATTGTTGTGGTTGTTTGTCATAAATTTTCTTTTTCTCATCTATTGTAAGTTCTTTTGTTGATTTTTATGTCATTCAAGATGAAGAAAAAAAATTCTATTCTTAAACAATTTTTATTTTTTTTCTGTAATTTTCTTATTCTTCATTTGCTTTTGTTTTAAATTTGATTTCTTTAATTCACATTTTTGTTCTAATGTTTCATCTCTGTTGATGATGATGAAGATGATGTTGATTTGTTTTTCTATATATGAAGACACTTTTAGTTTTGTAAACAGAAAAAAAATGGATTCACGTTTCATAAGATTTGAGTGGATTTTTTAATGCAGAGATAAGAGTTTTGGGATCCTTATTTGAATAGAATTTTTAATGCAATACATATATATGTATAGAGTATACTCAGAGAAGTGTTATGAAACATACCATACCCAAACATACCCGTTACATCGCCTCCATGGATTTATATGATTTTGTGATTTACTGCCGTGGTAATTGGCCTAGTAGTAGAAAGTTTATAATATAGCAAAGTCGTTCAACCAAAACTAGGTAACGCATTGGCGACTTTACAACGTTCTTTTTTTATTATTATCTAGTTGCACCAAGGCAGACACTTACATCCATTTACACAAGAAACAGCCGTTTAGTTTTAGTTGCCCTAAAACTTTCAAAAACAAGCAAGATTGATTAATTGTATTTAGCGAAATTTCGAAGAACGATTAATTTTGTTACGTATTGGTGGTTTAATCATCCATCCATCCTATCTTTCGATTCTGCAATCAGAACTAATCTAGCTCTCCAAATCGACTAAAGTTGACTGTTGCTAGTAGAAGATTCAAAATATTACCAAGCAAAATTTTTATTTACTGAGAGTAAACAATTTAAACTGGACAACAGGTGTGAACATATTAGGATTTGGACCTTTATACAAACTTATATTCAAAAAAACTATATAATCAAACTATTATTACGCCAGAACACTGAATCTAACACAAACAAATTTTACACTTGGAAATCTCTTATATTTCGAATCACAGAAAAATTGTAAAGAAACTTAATAATTGATCAACAAATAAAAATAATTTAGCTAAAAACAAATCAAAAATTATATAAATTAAAATCCAAAAAAAAGCTTACATTAATTTATCTTGAATGTTGTCTTCTTCATGCTTTATTCCACGTCCTCGTCAATCCTCTGTGATAACTCCCCTTATTAACAATTCCTTAGACATTTGATTAAACATAGTACGTATTGCAGTTTTCTTAATACGTATCCTTAACGGTGAACTTCGATCTAAACAATTTTCCTCAAAATGCTGCGAACAAATTACATCATTTTTCTGCGGTTTCCCATGTTTTAAATTTAGTGATTTTAACCATGCATTTAAATATTCTCTATCGGTAGGAAATCTGTGACATGTTATTTTATTTTTATTATGGTTTTTATAACGATTTGAGTTCACACATTTACATTAACTTTGCAAATAACTGCATGTCCCAATAAAACACAAAACGACCAGATAACATAATTTTTTTCCAAAAAAACTTAGCTATCGTTTTTTTAAGAATCGGGCAGAAAACGTGGTTTTTGGAAATTTTTTGACTAAATTTTGTGATTTTGGTATCAATCGATCGGGCTTGGCCGTCTCCCGAAAACTTTATGAGATTGGGGTGGTAGGACCCACCCCCACCCCTTTACACCATCTTTAAGTTGTAGTATATAAAAATCTATATAAAATAAATGGGAAGAGATAAAAAAAATTTAATAGCACCATTATCTTTTATTCAGACCGACGCAACTTTTGAGTCCAAAAGTTGGTTTGCACACCCACCCCCAACTAACCCCGTGGGTGGGGTTGACACATTAAATGAGTAAAATAATTCATGTAGGGTATCGTTAGAATCAGAATTTTATAACAAATACAATCTCCCCGATCACCCACTGATCTGTGACATAACCCCAAGGGGGTACCCTTATCGTAGAAAAAAATATTGTTTTTGCATGTCATGTTTGGTGTCGATTTCAATATAATCGGGGATGCTAAGTTCAATGATGATGTTAGTCCAAAAAGAGGGGGAGGTGGAGGGGGTCGGCTATTATCGTCATAATAAAAACTCAGGGTAGTCCAATAATAAGTGGGGGTTGGTGGTGGCTGGGGGGTGGGTTATACAAAGTATCGACATTATTGTCATTATTATCGATTTTTACATAATCGAGGATGCTGAGCTCAATGGTGATGGTAAAAGTGTTGACCGGACTCAGAGTAGTTCAATAAGAGGTGGGGGTTGGGGGTCGGTTATGCAAAATATCGAAATTATCGTCATCATTATCAATTTTAACATAATCAAAAATGCTGCGTTCAATTATGATAATGAAAATTAGGGCCGGACTCAGGGTAGTCTAATAATAGGTTACACAAAGTATCGAAATTATTGTCATTATTATTGATTTTTACATAATCGAGGATGCTGAGTTCAATGGTGATGTTAAAAATGTTGACCGAACTCAGGATAGTTCAATAAGGGGTGAGGGTTGTGGGTCTGGTCATGAATAGTATCAAAATTATCGTCATTATTTCAATTTTAACATAATCAAAGATGCTGAGTTCAATGGTGATGATACAAATGGTGACCGGATTCAGGATAGTTCAATAAGGGGTGGGGGGGGGGGGGGTTGGGGGATGGTCATGAATAGTATCAAAATGGTCGTCATTAGTGTTGATTTCAACATACTTGAGGACGCTGAATCTAACAGTGATGTTTAAATTGGGTTAAAAAATATAAGGGTGTTACTAAAGGGTGGGAGTTGAGGGCTGAAAGCCGAAAATGTTATATGTATTATGAGTATTGATTTTTGATAAATCAAGGGCACTGAATTCAATGGTGATGCTGAAATTAGTATTTGGGCTCTAGGGAAGAAACTAGAGGATAAGGGTTTGGGTCTAAAATTGGGGTAGTGTTCAAATATACATACAGACCCCCAACCCCCACCCCTTATTGAACTACCCTGAGTCCGGTCAACATTTTTACCATCACCATCGAACTCATGCTGAGGATGCTCCTCGTTTATGTAAAAATCGATAATAATGATAATAATTTCGATACTTTGTATAACCGACCCCCCAACTCTCACCAACCCCTACCTATTATTGAACTACCCTGAGCCCGACCCCAATTTTTATTATGACGATAATTTCGATATTTTTTATAACCGAACCCCCAACCTCCACCCCTTTTTGGACAACCCCGAGTCTGCCCCCATTTTTATCATCATAATTGAACTCAGCATTTCGGATTATATTGAAATCGACGCCAAACATGACATGCAAAAAAAATATTTTTTTCTACGACAAGGGTATCCCCTTGGGCGTAAAAAATGGTTATGTCACAGATCATATGAGAGATTGTATTTTTTATGAAATTCTGATTCTAACGATACCCCACATGAATTATTTTAATCATTAAATGTTTCAACCCCACCCACGCGCTTGGTTGGGAGTGGGGATGCAAACAAATTTTTGGACTCAAAAGTTGCGCCAATTTGAATAAAAGATAATAGAGCCATTATTTTTTTTATCTCTTCCCATTTATTTTATATAGATTTTTATATGCTAAAACTTAAAGAGGGTGTAAAGGGTTGAGAGTGAGTCCTACCACCCCAATCTCATAAAGTTTTCGGGAGACAACCAAGCCAGATCGATTGATACCAAATTTGTAAGGAAAACTTTTGAAAATTTCCGCGAAAAAACGATAGTTAAGCTTTCGATTTTTTTTCGGTTCTATCTTATTTATATATATAATTATTTTATTTAAGCTTAAAATCTCAATTCAAATTATCACTAGAACAAATTATGGTTTTGAAATATCACAAAATACAAACTCAACATCTATATAAATCTATAAATCTTAAATCTATATAAATAAAAATGTAAATGTTCGTTTGTTCAAAATAGGTAATCTCCGAAAGTACTTGATCGAATCTTTTGAAATTTGGACACAACGTTGCATTCAAATACAGGAAGGTTTTTACATAGTTTTTTTTTTTTTAATTTTTTTTTTTTTCGTTATACATATGTATATGTTTTATAACGTAGGCTGTCAACAATTACAAGTGTCTCACCTGCTTTTTTCTCAAATCACTCAACTTTATGGTCGATTTTAACTTCATGCTCAATTTAATCGATTAGTTTCGTATAGTGATAGGCCCAAAGATTATTTTATCTAATTTGTAAACCAATAAGGTTGCAACGTGTTCTCCTTTCGGTAAGACTGCCCTCGGTAGGAGCAAAAATGTCCTCACTTCTTATTTACCATAAAAACATGCTCCTTGAAGCAATCTGTAATACAATATTTTACGCTGAACAAAATAGATCTTTTTGCTACATATTTCTCCCAATAAACGGATCAGGAAAATATAAAATCGTGATTTCGCACTAGAATCGCACCTTTACTTATATCAAAGTAACTGATTATTAAAATTTGTGTCGCAAGGTTGGTAACAATATCAATTAATTTACATTGCTCTATAATATATGTGAATATCTTTACTTTTAGTATATCGCACGATCAGGTGGTGAACCATTGTTTAAGCAATTTTGGATTCAATCCACCGTTAAACATCTGTTTTTTTTTAAATAACTTCTGTTACTAATTATCTGTTCTTAGTATTATAAATGAAATAGCTCTCTCTCTCTCTCTGGCGTTTACATCCCATGGAGGGATTTTGCCGTCTGTGCAATCAGCTTCCAATCGTCTCGTTCCATGACCAGTTGACCCCAGTTTCGACATCCTATATCACGAAGGTCTTGGATGATGTCATCACGCCAGCGTTGTCTAGGTCTTCCTCTTCGACGAACACCAGCTGGTTGTTGTTGGGACGCTTTTTTAATCATTCTATCTAATGGTGCCCTTTCTACATGACCAAACCATCTAATCCGGTTAGATTTAATGAATCCGATTACATCGCAGCCTCCAAGAAGCTGTCTGATTTCATGATTCATTCGGATTCTATACTGATTTTCAGCAACTTTACATGGACCATAAATTGTTCGTATGACTTTCCTCTCGAATGTTGATAAAATTCTACAATCGGAGGAAGTCAGTGTCCAGCTTTCGCTTCCAAAGGTAAGCACAGGTCGAATTAATGCTTTGTAAAGTGTGAGTTTGCACGACTGCGAAAGATGTTTAGATCGCAAAAGTTTTGAGTATGCGTAGAAAACTCTGTATGCGGCTGAGACACGAGCTTTAATATCTGTCTGCATGTCATTTGACGATGTTATTACAGACCCGAGGTATTTGAAGTTTTCCACACGTTCCACTTCATAGTCGCCAGTATTCAGATTGCCGGGAGGTTTATTCCTGGATGTTGTTAATAGTTTAGTCTTGCCGGTGTTAATGCATAATCCAAGTCGTTTAGCATTTCTTTCAAGCCGAGAGAGACTATCCTTGATATCGCTTGTTCTACGTCCGAGAAGCACAATATCATCTGCATAGCCAAGAATTTGACTAGATTTGTTAAATATACAGTTTTGTGTCTCAATGCGGCTTTTTCTTATCGCGTACTCAAGCGCCAAATTAAATAGTACGGGTGCGAGTGCATCACCTTGTCGAACACCTGATGTTATATCAAAAGAGTCAGAAACTGACCCTTCGATTACTATTCTACAGTTTGATCCCGATGTTGTGAGTTTGCACAGAGAAACAAGTTTCTCTGGAATACCAAGGCATATGAGTGCAGACCAGAGGTTGTCGCGGATGATGCTATCATATGCTTGCTTGAAATCAACGTAGAGCTGGTGAATGCTGATGTTGTACTCCCAACATTTTTCCAGAATCATCCTTAAGGTAAAACATTGATCTGTGGTTGAACGGTTGGGACGAAAACCACACTGATAGTCGCCGATGATAGATTCGCCAAACGGGATGAGCCGAGCGAGTACGACATTAGCTAGTATTTTATATGCAGTGTTCAACAGTGCGATTCCACGATAATTTGCACACTTTAGGTTGTCACCTTTTTTATGTAGCGGAACAATGAGAGCTGTTTTCCATTCAGCAGGTAGTTCTTCTTGGTCCCAGATTGCAAGAATCAGATCATATATACGTGAGACCAGAGCTGCTCCTCCATTCTTAAGTAGTTCTGCAGGGATTCCATCGATACCTGGTGATTTGCCATTTTTTAATTTTTTGATGGCAGCTGCCACTTCTTCTATTGTTGGGTAAGGGACAAAAATCTCCTCACTTGACGGAGCAATTGCTCGAATAGGATGAACTTCGTTCGTCCTATTCAGTAGGTCTTGAAAGTGGGATCGCCATACTTCCAGCACATCACGTTCACTTGTTGTAAGCTCGTTGTTTCCATTTTTGATGGCTGTAGATCTTGGGTGAAAATCTTTGGTCAGATTCCGCGCATTGGCAAAACACTCTTTCGAATTTCCATTAGCCGCATGTTGGTTGATGTTTTCGATACAGCTCTTCATGTGTTCGCGTTTCTTTTTCCGTAGGAGTTTTGCTGAGGCTTTTCTGGCGCATAGATAATCAGTTTGGGAGCTTCGGGTATTTCTTGTTAACCATTTTTCTCGCAGTTTTTGTTTGTGCTCAATGCTTTCGCGGCACTCGTCATCAAACCATTCGTTACGTGATTTCGGTGGTCGTTTTCCGATTGTAGTTTGTGCTGCGGATATGATGGTTGATTGAAGCGTTTGCCATTCTTCTTGTATGTTTAATGGCATCTCAGATGGGATGTCATGCTCTTCTATGTTTTGCGTTACAATTTCCTGATATCTATTCAGTGTTTCCAGGTGTTTAAATGCTTCGACATTCCAGCGCACGGTCTTTTTTGCTTGCCTATTAAATGTAGATGATAATTTGCACTTATACTTAAAGATGACAAGCATATGATCGGTGTCCATATCAGCACCTCTGTATGATCGAACGTCAGTTACACTTGTAGAGTGTCTCCTAGAAATCATGACGTGATCGATTTGATTTTCAGTTCTTCCATCATTTGATTTCCACGTTGCTTTGTGGATTCTCTTATGAGGAAAGAAAGTGCTAGATATTACTAGATCATACATCATAGCCAGTTCAGCTGTGCGAAAGCCGTTATTGTTACTAGCATGATGCAAGCTGTTAGGGCCGACATGTGTTTTAAGTTCTGCACTTCTACCAATTTGCGCATTGAAGTCACCTATCACGATTTTTATATCGTGCCGCGGGATGTTATTGATGACTTCTTCGAGTTCTAGGAAGAACAGGTCTTTAATGTCATCTGCTTTGTCTTCAGTAGGTGCATGAACATTGATGATCGTTACATTAAATTTTTGCGTGCGGATTCTCATTGTGCATATCCGCATATTAATTGGGCGAAAGTCGATAACATGTTGATTCACGCGACGATGTGTGAGAAAGCCAACTCCAAATTCTCCTCCGTTTTCATGACCGCAATAGTAGAGAGTGTATCCTTTGGCTGTTTCGTGGATTCCACTCCCTGGCCATCTTAGTTCTTGTAACGCCACTATATCCAGTGTATAGCTATTGATTTGGTTTGTAAGTTTCAGTAGATCTCCTGGTCTTCTAAGGCTTAGCACGTTCCAGGTTCCCATTTTTAAATCGTAGTCCGGGTACAGTTTCCGAGGTCGTTCTAATAGTGAATCCGAGATAATCCGAGGCCTGTGTACAGAATTCATGACAAGTAGTTTTTTACGGAAATGGGGTGTTAGCCCTTCGCCCAACCCAAATTTTCGTGAATGGGTTCGTTCTGCATCTTTAGGTCACCAGAAACAACCTTTTTACATGTTTATATAGCGAGCCGCTTGATCCAAGACAGACGCCCGCTACAAACCGCCCCTAACATGGAGAACAGACGCTTGCTACACGTTTATATAGCGAGCCGCTTGATCCAAGACAGACGCCCGCTCCAAGCCGCCCCTAACATGGAGAACAGACGCTTGAGTTGCATTGGTTTTGTGGCGCCAATGACTCGCCATGGTGCAGAATCATTGAGTATAAGCAGTATTTACTCTGCCCCTCTCAACTACACCAACCTAATTCTGTTAGCATTACCCAGGTAGCACGGCGTGGACGTAGAATTTCGGATTTCACTACCCTAAAATGAAATAGCTGATCTGCATATTATTTATGATTGTTATAAATTAAAGCATTGGGCTACAGAAAACTTACCATTTTGAAGGAAATTTAAATATATAAAACAGTACTGTGCATGAATAACTAACTAACAACTTGCGCTTATTGATTTTTATGAAAGTGCTAATGAATCAGATGGTAAGTTTAGCTGTATTTCTGAGTACTTAAAAACATTAAATTTAAGTGATTCGAGTGTAGCAATACCATTGAATGCCGATAACATCAATACGAATTTGCATGCTATCATCCATCATAAATAAATAAAAGGATTACAGAAGTAATTGTCGTATATGCAATCAAATATTCCAAAGCTAACGTTTGAACAAAAAACAATTTACGATCAACTAATGCAAAATGTTGATAACGGGGTTGGGGGAATCTTTTTCTTAGATGCGCCAGTAGGAACTGGCAAAACGTTTCTAATCAGACTGATTTTAGCAGCAATTCAATCGCAAAATAGCATAGCTTTAGCTCTTACGCCGTCCGGCATAGCTGCGACATTGCTACCAGGTGGAAGAACTGCTCATTCCGCTTTGAAATTGCCATTTAACATGCAATTCATTGAAACGCCCACATGCAACATTTCCAAAGGATCGGGAATGGGAAAAGTATTGCAGAAATGTAAACTAATCATTTGGGATGAATGCACAATGGCGCACAAAAAATCACTTGAAGCGCTTGATCGATTATTGCAAGATTTGCGTGGAAATGCCAGACCATTTGGGAATGCATTAATATTGCTTGCAGGAGATTTCAGACAAACATTACCTGTAGTTCCCCGATCAACACCAGCGGATGAAATAAACGCTTGCCTGAAATATTCTACTTTGTGGCGACACGTAAAAAGGTTAAAATTAACTACAAACATGTGTGTTCTCCTCCAAAAAGATAAATCAGCTGAGATATTCTCATATCAATTGCTGAGAATTGGTGACGGAAAGGTGCAATTAACAAAAGAACGAATTTTGCTGCCTCATAACTTCTGCAATTTAGTGTCGTCAAAAGAGGAATTAATTGAAAAAGTATTTTCTGATTTTCAAATTAATCATACGAATCACGATTGGCTGAGTGAACGAATCATTCTTGCAGCTAAAAACAAAGACGTCAATGAACTTAACAGTTTAATTCTGTCTAATATTCAAAGCGAGGAAGTCACATACAAGTCCGTAGACACTGTCATGGAAGCAGATGAAGCAGTTAACTATCCAACAGAATTTTTGAATTCACTTGATCTACCAGGTATGCCACCACATGTACTGCAATTAAAAATTGGTGTGCCAATCATCATGTTGCGTAATATCAATCAGCCAAAACTTTGCAATGGCACGCGACTCACAGTAAAAAAATTATTGAGCAACGTAGTAGAAGCAACAATCTTGAATGGAGCTTTCAAAAGCGAAGATGTCCTCATTCCTCGCATACCCATGATACCAACAGATATGCCATTTCAATTTAAAAGATTGCAATTCCTCAGGGCTCAGCTCAGGGCCAAACATTGGAAGTATGTGGTTTAGATCAAGATAACGATTGTTTCTCACATGGACAATTATATGTTGCGTATTATATGTTCTAGAGTTGGCAAACCAGGCAATCTCTATATCCATACAGTCAATGGATCAACAAAAAACAGTGTATACCCTCAAGTATTATGAAATAAAACATATTAGAAAGGTGAGTGTTTTGTTTTCTTTATTTCTTATATTCAACCAGACTTAAGCCGCAATTAGACTATTGCAGAACTCTGCAATATTTCTGCAATGGTAGTGTGTAAAATATTCATTGCAGAAAAAATTGGCAATGAACTCATTGCAAAACATTGCAATGACTCATTGCAATGTTTTGCCATGAGTTCATTGCCAAACTTTTCTGCAATGAATATTTTACACACTACCATTGCCCGACTATTGCAGAAATATTTCAGAGTTTTGCAATAGTCTAATTCCGGCTTAAGCCACTGCAACGCGTGGCCGGGTCCAGCTAGTTCTGGTATAAAATTGATATATTTTTAAACAATTTATAAACAAAAGTAAATAAATATTTTATTAATCACTAATCTCTTTGATTTACATTTATATGATTCGATTTTAAAAATTATACTAATCTCCGATCCAAACATTTTGATCGTTTTTATATCATGTTCTTCCAGATCTTTTGTTTCGTTTTTCCACCATGTAACAGCAATTTCCACTAATACAAACAATAATTTATACAAAACTTGTATTGTGAATTGAACTTGAGTTTATTTAAATCATAAAAAAACAGTGGTATATATAGATAAACGTCTATGTACTTAGTACAATTGGAGAAAATTAATAAAATTATTATTGAATTTGAAAACTATTATTTTTAGAGTGAAAATTGAAAATATTGCGTCGTTACAAACATTCAGATAAAATTAAGTATACATGTCCAACCCGTCAATATAATACTTCTACAGATTATACCTTAACTTAACGTAGCTCAAAGCTCCACGATTTCTAAGAAGGTGGGCTGAGGTCTCTTCCCAAAATAGACACAAATTTATCCGTCTCCTCCACCCCAATATTGTTGAGTTTGTTTCTAATATGAAGACAAAAGTACACTGAATGAAAAAATTTGGTCTCTACAACCTCTTTTATCTCAACTGAAGGTTTTCTGCTACAATAAACGCAAATTCGGTTGTCGTTTCTTCAAAAACCAATTCCTTCTACTCCAGAAACAGCAACCGTATTTGAGGTAATTGTAACAGAAAACATTCGGTTGGCACAAAAGTGGTTGTATAGTGACCGTATATTTTCTTTCAATATAATGTTTGTTTTTCCTTATCATAATGAATAGAGCCCCTCGTCAAAAATACTGTTAAAGAAAAGGAAGTCGCAGACAACAATTTCCTAGTCGTCAACTGGAGCAAGTTGTATCATGAAGTTAAATAAAACAGTTGTTTTGAATCTTCTTGTTCTCTTGTTGACTGTTATGCAAATGCGATCTTTAGAGAATACTTGCCTGTATATGGTGGAATGATGTTCAACATAAACTTTTATTTGACTCGACTGGGTGGCATTTTTTTCCTATTTTTGGATATGTGTTACGTTGGATGTTTGCAATGGTATTGGAATATGGCCAAGTGCTCAAATCCTACTATAAATACCTATAAGATGCGGGTATAGTATCTTATGAGATTTTCGTATATAAGGTAGCAGCACCCCTTTGTCAGCATTACTTAAAGTTAGGTATAACACTTCTCGTCATGCTAACATGGCAAAACAGATGTATCCAAAACGTTGAAAATTGAACATGTTTAGTTTATGTCTTGTTGTGATTGTTTGTTTAACCTCTGATGCTTACTTAAAATTTTTTATCTACTTTAATTTTTAAACAAATATTTTAGAGAAACTAAACAATTTAGAGAATAATCTGACAAAAGGGTTCGAAGTTTATTACAAAAGTGAGACGAAACAGAGAACGTTCTTTCAGCTTCGGTTGATAATGGTTTTATAGTTGTTAACACTTCAAACGATTTTTGAAGTTTTTGTGGCTTTTGTCCTACATTCTTGAAAATTGTGAACTCGCCTTTCTTGTTTGAGTTAGGTTTCTGTATTTTTTCACATGTCTGTCGCATTTTTAATTTCTGCATATCGTCGCCTTAATAATGAAATAACGTATGCCATATATACGTTGTTATTATATAATGGGTGCGCTGCATTCCCCATAAGGATGTCTATAGAGTGGCATTTTAACATTTTCCAATTATTTTATAACTGGAGGTGAAAATTAATATATTGATAATTAACGTACATGCAAATTTGAATTTGGTTAAATATTGAAACAGCGTAAATGCATGTACGATATATCAATTCCTACAGAATAATAACTTGGGTAAATCATTGTCGTATATGTTACATACATTACGATCGCCACACGAAATGGTAAATCTAAAATATTGTACAAGCATCATTCATGACTACATGATAGACCGGTTCATATAAATAAAAAATTGTAAGAATATCATGCTTTAGTTCAATTATAATTTATTTTAGGCTTAATCGTACTTCCATGCAAAATGAAATAACGTGTATGAAATATGAAATAACGTATAAGGTACCTGAATGACTTTTCACCTCTTTTTAGGTAGAAAATCTAGCAGGTACCAATGTGAAATTTAATATGTTGTGGGGAAATTAGTCAAGATTAATTGGTAGAATTTTTTTTTCCAATATCTTTATTCATTCAATAGCGCTGCCGAGTTTACGAAAATCAGAAAATCGAAAAATCTTTAAACTCAATTATCTCGAAACTACACTTTTGCGAATACGTTGTTTCATTATTAAAGCGACGATATAATCCATCTTTTAACATGGTTGATGTATATCTACTGAGATCATCTGGGGAGCTGGGATGCAATTCAATCAACGATGGTGATGCAGATGAAATAGATTCACAAGCCTATTAAACATCTGAGACGAAGACTACAAAACAATTTTCGAAGGATAAATAGAGTTGTTGGTGAGACATTCTAGTGTATCGGTGATGCGTATGAGTGCTTTCTTGTTCTTTTATTCGATATTATATTTAATCTAGTAAAGATTCCGCTTACATATTCGTTCAACTTTTTGTAGAGAAAATTCAAGACAAACAGCAAAAAGTTAATAAAGTGGATTCGCGTTTTCCCAATATTTCAACATCTAGTGTTAATAGTTTGATTGCATTCTTTATGCTGGATAGTTTTTCAAAATCTATTCCAGATACTAAATGAAGGGAATTTAATTCGATAAGCTCGTTCTGAATTGGGACTCAAACTCTGATAAGCTTTTCTAACATAGTTTCAATAAAGTTTCACCTGTGTTTCACATCAAGATGAAGTTCAAGTTCATGCCCAATTTTGTCGATAATTTTCCGTATATGCTTTAATTGTTTTTGCATTTCATCCTCATCGTCGAATTCTCTATTATATCAGAATCTTCAGCAAATCATGTTTCACATCTATCATCTGCGAAGTCATCATCATCTTCGTAATCGTTGTTACTGTCATTATCCCCGAATTGCATATTTTTCTTTTTATAAAACGTCTCCACCACCGCCAAATGCAACCCGTGATAATCTCTCACATATTTTACCATTACACTTGCACCATAATTTACTGTACAACCAATGTCATTTTTGAATGACAAATTAAACGTGTTATACTATACTACCTCTACCCTTATTTTCCGTTATTTGTTACTACTTCTTTTTTCCGATTTTTAAACTCGGTATGAATAAGCCGCATAACTACATTTTCGTTTTATGGTAAGTTAAATCCTCTGTCTGAAGTAGATTTTCTTATAAACGTTGATTTTGTAATTGCACGAATCGTTATGCCATCCTCAGCGGCCAATCTTGAAACAGTTTCAATTGATTAAGTGTACCAGTTTTAGATGATTTATCATTGCCCCCGTGCTTCCATCACTATATTTGAAATAAAAATTAGATACTTTAAACATTGAGCTTTTGTTTCTTTTTTATTGTTACACGGAATTTTCTTAAAATATTTCCAAACAGGCGGTAGCATGGGCTAAATAACGAAAAATGAATATTAAAGCTTGCACGACGAAAAAAGTCGTTAGTAAACTTATTAATTACCTTCAGTTTTTTTCCCTTACTATGAATTTAATTTTTTGATAATAAATACCGAAGTAATGATTATAATGCAACTTTTTAAAGAAAATGATTGCCTTTTTATTGAGTATTACGACACGTATGTCGCGATAGTGAGTTAGTTGTTTCGGTCAAAGATGTCACTAATTCTTTTAAAACGAATTTTATTCTAACAAAAAATGTATTGCTGTGTAAAGAAAATATTTGTTTAAATTTATTTATTTATTTGTATCCGATTGAAACAGAATTATTTTGAATGGATACCGGATGTTTTTTAGTCAAATATCCACGGATATAGGATACGGATAATTCGAATCTCTAACTCTGCTCCTATATCAGTGGGCATCTATTTCTCTTCTTCCGTAAAAGTTACTTTACTTGCATCCTCATTACATTACTAGGCTACTTCAAAACCGTTATTTAACGAGTCCGTTTTTTAACGGGTCCTAACAGGTCCAGCTGAATTTCAGGTGTCTAGTAACCTGCTTGATTTGCAATTCAATCAACGCTTATTTTAGATATTTTATTGCCTTACAATTTATTTCCCCAATAATTTAATGCATCCATCAATAAAAAAAGTTCTCTCCCTCAACTCTGCAGATTCTCACACCTTTGCGTTTTATTCTCTAATCGTTTCGTTTACCTAAGAAAATATTCAAACAAAACTTTTTAATCAAAAACTAAAATCACAACAGAAACCACAAACAAAAACCTCATCGAGAAATAATTAATGACACTATTCAAACGTTAAGATTAATCAGCAATTTTTTTATATCTCAACAACCCCAAAAAACTTTGTTTCTGCATTAAAAGATTTTCATTACCGTTTCCAAGAAAAACTCATTTTCATCTCACATTTAATTATGTAACCGCAATATTTCATTTATTTGTTAATTTTGTGGTATATTGAAGTTCTGTTTGTTAAGAGAAAATGTAAAGTAAATTTTTGTATAAAAGTTTTTCTTATATTTGCAAGGTAGGTGAGTGTTGTTGCTTGGTTGTGTAAAGAAGATTTTTTTTAATAAACTAAACTAACATTTTTAATATTTGAATAATCTGCCTCGTTTTAGAAAGAGTTTTGCTTAGAGCAAATCTAACAAACTGAGAAGCCTTTGGACTTTGGAAAAACAAATTTCTAAATTTTTAGGTAAGGAATAATTAGTTGTTAATATAATTAATAATTAATCATAATTAATTTAATATAATTAAACACAAAAAAAAAATCGACTGTCACAACAATAGTCATAAGTTCTTTTTTTTACAGAAACAAAAAAATAAAATGCACACCTTTCAATCTCTAGTATATCCACGAACGGTCCTCTTGATTTTATTTCAATTGACTCTGATACACAATTTAATGTCAATCTAATTAAAATTTTTGAAAAAACTACTAACAATATTAGAAAAGGTCGCAGTTTTATATCTTTATCTGTGACAACCAAATAACAAATTAAATCTGTACCGATAATCTAATTCCGACCAACTATCCAAAAAAATACCAAATGTCCAAGTAAATATGAGATAGCAAATCAAAATGAGATAGCAAATCAAACAGGCTTAAAAAAGATATGAACAAAAGACGATAAGGTATTGCGCGTTATCATTCATGCATAAGAAGTTGGTTAGACAAATGAATTTTTACGGGGAAAACAACCTTCGTAACAATTTCAACAACTTCTTTCAAATATCTTGAAAGGTAATTGTTTTATTGCCGAGCTAGCTTAAATATTAAATTATGATCAATTCAACATCATTTGTTATTTTGGATTCTTCCAACATTCCGGCCAGCATGAAGCCTCAGTTGCAGCATACAGATCTTTTGAATTGGTCTCTTAAGTATTCTGGTTTTTGTTTTAATCGTTACGACTGACTAGGATTAACTTTATCTTGGATGTAACTCAACAACACATCCAATCAACCAATTATTTGGAGGTATATGGTCGTCCTTAATAAAAAAGATGTTATTAATCTCAACGTTGTTGTTTTTTGTAGCCATTTTTATCGTTGATGTATTGTATTGTATTTTGACCAAAAATGCTAAGTCATATGCTGTACCATTTGCCATCTTGATAATTTTTAGCTTTGATGTAATTCAAGGCTCTGGAGTGATGGTGTGACGAAGCAAAAAATGCGATAGCGTGAGATCATCGATGTCATCATTTTTATTATTCCCACAGAGTGCCCTGGAGTCCAAAATAGCTTCTTTTTGTGAGAAAAGTGTTGACATCTCTTCGTACGTTAGTATTTGGCTGCCAAACAGAGACTCGAAATGATATTTTGTTGCCTTGATCGCCGCTTCCAATAAACCTACGATGTGAGGAGCTTGAAAGGTTGAAATGCGATTTTATATTTTCACTTAAAAAGGCATTAAAAATGTGACTAAGATTGACTTTTAAACATAAATAACTTTTTTAAAGCCTTATCAGTCCCGACGAAATTGTCCCATTGTCATTATATATATCAGTGCAAAGACCGATTCTTGAAGTAGTTATATTACGGTAATTGTAAATAAATCGGTTGACACTATATTGTACTCGGACCATTTTGTTAAAACCTGACACATTTGTTTCAACTTGATGAATAAAACACTTATTTTTCTCTCCAATTCTGCACTCTCCTTTTCTACAAAATTTAATTGAGAGAGCCACTCTGAGTTGTCCTTGCGAAAAGCAGGTCTATACTACCACAATAAATGATTAACTAAGTCGTAAGCCATTATACCACGCTACTTGCAATGCTCTGGGTTATCTTCTGAAGAAACACGACGCTACTGACCTCGCGGTAATACTTCCAAAATTCCAAGCTGTAAGATTTGCAACGCAGGTGTTCCATTTTCATGAAAATGATGAGAGCCATGACAGGACTAATGTTGCGAATGTTTTTCAAATTTCAAAGCTTCCTTATTAGTAATTTTGCCAGCAGAGTTGTTGCATATTATCATATTTCAGTGGTAGGTCTTGATCCAAATCCATTTTTAACATCCATAATTGCTGCATGATTATTTTAATTTTGATTAAAGTCGGAGCAAGTCACGTAAGAGTGTCAAATATTGTTGATGCCTTGGAAAAAATGCCTCGTTTAGTCATGATTAGATGTTCTTTTAATAATATTTTTCAAGCCAAATTTGTCCTACTCTAAACCAAATATTTTTAAGGAACGTTCCTTGTTCGAAAATGTTAAGAGCGCATTTTCACATTCTATGATTTTCTGGAATTGATTGCAAAACCATTGGATCCTTCGAAGCAAATTTTCTATGGGTGAAATCAGATTTTCCAAAACATTTATTATTTGCTCAATAAGAATTTCAGCTTCCTTCGTATTGCTAGCTTCTGACATTAAATCGTCCGACAAAACTCTTTATAATTCTACGCATGCTTTTGGATATGACACTTTTTCATGTTCCGCTGTGGCCTAGAGTGTAGAACACGCAGTTGTTACGAAGATGTTTTCCCACTAAACTTTATTGGTCTAAACAGCTGTCTTTTATGTGAATCAATGTGTGCAATACAACTGATCGTTTTTTTATGCTTAGTTGCTCTCCAAACTATTTATCTAAACGTTTTGCTTCTATGCGTATTAATGCGTGCTGAGCAACTGATCGTTTTTCACTGATATTTTCTCTTCACCCGGTCAGAAATGTTATTTTTTTTAATTTTGCTATCTCATTTTTGTATACTGTTGGTTCATGAAATTTTCTTTATTATTACTTACACCTTCTGAAATGAAACAGTCAATCGTGTTGAAATGTACCAGTTGTTGTTGAATATCAACAGAAAACTTCTGTTGTTATTAGAATTTTAAAAATTAAATTTGTTTGTGTATTTAAATAAGTAAAATTCTTTTGTGTAGTTAAAGTAAATGAACGAAAATTTTTGATGAAAAAGAAAAGAATTTATTTATTTTTTCATTACCATTTCGTAAATTAAGTTATTAAATCATTAACTAGATTATACATAAAATATTCCTATTCTGTATGATTGTTGTCAATTTAACCAAATAACCGTAAATAAACATTGTCATGAAACTTTTTCTAAAACTGGAAAGAAAGAAAAAATTAAGCAATTATTTAGTAAAATTTATTTTGTGTATTGTAATATTTACATTAAAAATTATTTATTCGCTATCATTGTAGTTAATTAAAAATATGGTCGAGTTTGGTCTAGAAAAATTGAAAAAATAGGAAGTATTTCAAAACAAATTTTTATTGATTTTTCGACTGCTTAGTTTTTGAGTTATTACCAAAAACGAGTGTTGTTTTTTGTCTCCCTTAACTTCGAACATTACAAAAGAAAAAATTTAAAAAAATTCATGGGTGTTGATTCATGGTGATTTCGCTAAATCGAAACCAAAACTTTTTTTTTGTTGTTATAATTTCAAATGTTCATCAGAGGGGGTTTAAAGTAGAAATTTTGAAAAATAATTATTTTTGATCATGGCATGTGAGGTCATGAGGAAGGTGATTTTTTTTGTAGTGCAAAAGAGTTATTTTTTGTAATTTTTGAAAGCACAGTTTTCGTCTTATTTTCAAAAATGTAAAATTTTTCGCCCCTTTTATCTAAGAACATTACAAAAGAAAAAAATTAAAAAAACTCATGGGTGCAGGGATTTTGCTAAATCGATACTAAAATTTTCTTTACTAGTTATAATTTCAAATAAACGTGAAACTATACTAACAAAAACTGTTTTTTTTCTCAAATATTATAAACATGAAACCCTCAGCGAGCGAATTATATTCGCAATTGCCTGGCTTTTTTTAAATTTAAAATAACAGTTGTATCACACCATCAACAGAATGTTGATATTGGCTTCTTCGGTATTTAGGGTCGCCAAAGTCCCTATTCTTTCGTATTTTTGTCTCCTCCATCTTATTTGAGTGTGCATTTGATTATTTTTGCTGAACGAGGGCAGCTGTTATTGATCGAACTCACATGGCTGACGCTCGTCGGATTATAACTTATCCAGGCAAGCCATCCTCCGTTTGCTCCTTGCTTGTGGCTCACTATCAGGCTCAGTCAGTGTTTATGACACAGTTACATACGTAACAGTTAGGAGTCGATAATGTTAGATAGGTTGTGAAGGTGCTTCTTACCAAACAATTCGTTGGAAGTTTTTAGATCCACTAATATCTGGCGTTACATTTTTCCATGTCCGTCGTGAATATAATTTTGTGTATTCTAAATCTTTGTAAGATATTTACTAGTGATTTTGGTATAGCAGGATCAATCAATGGGTATTATTTTAAAGCTTTCCCTGACGTTGACTTCACTGACGCACCAACCACAACAGGTTGCTAAGCGATTGCGCTTGCTTGTTTTATTACTCCAATGATGCGGAAGATAACACGATTCTTTTGGATGCACCTTTATTTCAGGATCTTGTATGACCTCTGTATGATTAAGAAACTTATATTCTCTCTTAAATGATGCTTAAGCATCACGATATTTTATATTTGACTCAAATCGAGATTTCGTTTTATTCAACCTTTCGATTGCCAACTATTTTGTTTTCTCATTTTAATTTGTTTTTTGCCATTATCATCTCCGTACATATTTCCTTAAAAATGGTTTTCACATAATATTTCTTCGTCAGTACATTTCTCAACTCTGGGAATTTCCCCCATTTCCCAGAACCTTCTCAGGAATTTATCCAGATTGATTTCAAACTGATCAACTTCTATATTGAAATTCTTTGTTTTTGAATTGTACGGGACCGTTCCAGCAATGACCTAACCAACGATATTTTCTTGCGCAATTGGAGTACTGTCGTCATTTACAATTTTCCCTGAAAGAAGAATTTTTAAACGTTTTTTTGATTCAAATCAACAAGTCAATGTAGCCTGGACTGTTAAATGTTGGATTAGTTAGCTGTAACCTATCCAAGTTGAGTGCTGCTGGGATACCAAACTCCACTGAAGGACGTTGTGATGTGATTGTGGATAAAATGAATAAATCAATGCCTGTGGTTCGATGTATTGAGTCGCATCAAATCTTAAGCTCATAAATATGTTTGTTACACCGCTACTTATGCCAGCTGAACTGAAAACATCACCTTTAATAGATATTTTTACATGTGCTCTAGCATTTTGAAGACGTGCAACGCATGCTTTTGTAATCAAGATCTATTGCGACCCTGAATCTATTAAAGATCTAGCACGCTGAAAGTAACCATTATGAGCAGTACTGTTGTTTAAAGACAAGCTTGTTGAAGGTTCAATGATATTTGGGTTCAGTTCAGGGTTGCTGGCACTCGGATTAGCCATAACTAACATTGCTACGCCTTGAGATTTGTTTTCCTCGTTTGAATATAATAAAGTATTATATTTCATTTCGCGAACTTTTCGCACTCGCAAATTTTATTCGAGTTGGTAAAAATTGGACGGCCAACATTGCTACATACTTGCATTGTATATATTAAATGCTTTATAGAAGTTGAATTTGATGAAGCCATTTTACTACCCATCACTTTTTCTAAAATATCCACCCACATTGTCAGGAATATCGTTAAATCATTTATTGTTGGATAGGGTGTATAACCTATCTCTCTTGCTTATTTTTTTCATCGAATATTTTTGTAACCATATAAACTATACCTGTAATAACCTGTTCATTTGTGTTGCAAAGTTTTCTAATGTTGTTTGTTGTTAGGTTTCTTATCGATGAGTCATCCACTAGAGTTTTAATATATTTCGGCTGGTCTATATGCACAACATTTAAAATTCTGCTTTGTAAGCTAAGTATGTTATGTAAGAAATCCTGCGTCTATCATTACTTTTTATTTAATATTTCACTTTATTGATCTAAGCATGTAATTAAAGTTTATATACATAATTTTTTTTCATGTTGGCGGCTTTTTTATCGTAGTTTGTTGAATTCTCCTAGTTGCAGTACTTCTCTTAAACTGTATCTAATCGTTGATTACGATGTAATCATCCGGCTCGAAGGACCACTTCAATAATTGAAGAATGTTGGATCAGTGTACTGTGACTGCCTCTGGACTTTATGACAAAACTGATTAGCAAAAAAAAATTATATTACAAAAAAAATTAGCACGGAATACGGATAGTCCTTCACCTTATCCGTACTTAGGAATCTCTTATCTTCCTGAATATTAACCTAACATCTCACAACAAGCTTCAAAGAAATAAAATAAAAATCCAATATTAATAAAAAAAATATTATCTTTTATTTGTTGATTGTAGTCTTCTAGCTCCAGTATATTCGTCAGTAAATTTGTGTTCTGGAAACTGTTTTTATTTTGTTTGTTTTGGACCACCAAAATTTCGTACAAAAATCAATAAGGTTTATGGCTTTAATCCTTTCCACATCAATATCACTTCCAACTCTATGAGATTCCGACAATAATCAAATGCTGACAGCCTCTTGCAATTTAATGGTAAAACAGTTAAACTTGATCTTTCTATTTCCTTATCGCATATGTCCCCCTTCTAATTCTTCAAAAAAAAGAACTAAATTTTCATTTATTTTGGTTTTAGCAGTCCACCATTTTATTCTGATGACATTAACATGGACCCTCACATCACGATCAGATTCGTGAAAAATTTTTTAATCCACAAAATAAAATCATTGCTTTTACAACAATCACTTGATCTTTGATTTTTATTTATCTTTCATAAAAACAATTGTAAACTATCAGTTCTAATCTATATTTTACAATAATATTTGATTTTTCTTTTAAGTTAAAAACTTGATCTCAAATTTAAAATGTGTTCTTGTGTTTTTGATGACAGAACTTGGAATGCATTTTTAATTTTTATTTTGTTTACATCACTTTTAGAGATGAAAAAGAAGGTTGCCAGATATCATTTTTTCCATTTTGTTACGTTGTTTAGGGAAATTAACAAGAAGGTTTGTATGGGTGAGACAATTTCTTCAATGTTGTTGCTTACCATTCGGAAATTTAAATTGTTTTGTTTTTTATGCTGCAATATGCTGCAATTCAGTACAACCAACAATTTATTATATCCACAATATTTATTTCAACCAGAACATATGAAACTTTCCAACAATGTTAGTTGAATTTTAACAGTTCTTCTTCATTTCACATATGTTATGAGAATGATTTTATATTTCTACTATTTAATTCAAATACTATGAACGGTGATTGTTTCATTGCCGTACTACCTTAACACTTAAATATAGGTCAAGTTTAACATCATTACAAATTTTATTATCATTACAATAATTAGGTAAATAAACATTTTAAACTAATGACGATATTTATTATTTTGAATTCTGCCAACATTCCGGCCACCATAAAGCCTCAGGTTCAGCATATCGTACGGATAGCTTTCGATAGTTAATAAAAGTGGAATAATTTAAATAAAACATCATTGCAAAATAATTTCGTCTAAACATTTTGCAATGAGGTGCTGGGCTTTTTGTTGTTTCGATTGCCTATTGTTTTGAAAACAGTTGCTTCTTTTTTCATAAAAATTTAAATCAATTTAGATTACAGTTTTTGACAAAATATTATTTTTCTCGTCTTCGATATGTAACCTTATAAACACGGATACAAAATGCGTGTAGGTATGAAAAGAATTATTCATGTTTAAATCTGACTTCTATCTTTCTGTATCTGTTTATGAGTTTAAAATTTAATCCTGTGAGCAACGATTCAATTCAATTTGGGATTGTAAATCACATTTAAAAGTTCATATTCTATCAAAACTATTAAAAGTTAAACACACAATATCAGTTTATATTAAAAATTTAACTTAATATCTTCATATTCTTACACGAAATCCCGTCCAACAAATTGACTTCATTCTTATAAAAAAACCCAAACAAGTAGCACGAATAAAAAGAAAATTGACCAGCAATAATTTTCCTATTTTAACAAAACCGATAAAAAATGGAGAAAACTCAGATAAAATTGAAAGATAAAACAACAAATTTTCCAGAAAACAAAAACCAAAAACAAACAGAGAACAAATACTGAAAATGTGTAAAAATCAATTATTCATGAGTTTCATGAGAAAAGTGAAGTAAAATCAAATAAAAATCAAGAAAAATTTGTGGTTATCAGCTTCAGATTCATTTAATTTACATTTGAAATAGAAATTTTTATTACCCCGTAAATTTATTTTATTTTAAAAAAATATAGGAACAGTAATATACTTGAATTTTATATAGTTTATAATTGTTAAATGAAAAATTATTCAATTATGAGTTTATTACTTGAGTTTAACGACTTACTTCTAGCGAGTGGAATATAAAATTGATTTATAAAATTTGGCGGTATATGTTGTGTATTTTGATTGTTTATTTTTAAATAAAGTTGGTGATTTATCATTTTGATGAAGTGATTCAAATGATAACGGTGATTAAATCATTTTTTTTCCTAACCCCAACTTTTCGTTATTCATTTTTAGTACACAAAAAACATAAAATTCAATTTGTAAAATGAAATCTGATACTTTGTTAAAAATTGGAAAACTCGTTTCATTTTATTAAAATGCTTTTTATCATTTCGACGAAATAAAAAAAAATCGTAACAAATAAAGACATTTTATTTGTAAGTCTTTATGTCATTACCTCCCATTTTTAGAATAGTAAATATATTTTGCTTGATGTGTCTTCAATTTAAGGGAAGATAAATATATTCTCATCGATATGAAGCAAATAAAGAAGTGGTGAAATCTTTGTGGTTCTGTGGCGCACCAAAATTTAAGAAAAACGAGCCTCAACTATGTTAAGTGCGATGCTTTGGATCTATAAATGTTTCAAACCTATTTGCCACTACACAACAACAATTGACACCTATTCATTCACACTTTCATAACAGTTGCCACTGTTTTTATAATAGCTGCCGACTTTTTAGATTAATTAAGGATATAGTTCGGATTGACATTAAAAGGAAGCAAAATTAATGGACTCTTATCTGACATTTTAATTCAGGGGTTTCAGCTCCTATCTCTACCACATTACTCTCTCTTCTTATTGACAAAAGATGCCTACGTTAAATACACGGTTTATTATTTGATTTCAAAGAACTTACATTTGCATGCGCAATACTAATTGAAAACCAATTTTTATGAATTTTGCGAATAAATTAGACCAGCGAAAGAAAGATATTTTTAATTTTTTCACTCCCATACTCAAGCTAGGTTTTACAAAGTATAAAATGCAACTCACAGCACAACGATGCTCGATGAGCATGACCTGCACTAATGATCAACATTAAAGAAACAACAATTGTCGCAGTAGTTCAACAATGAATACGTAGACGACGCTTTACATTTCGCTCAATTTCTTTATAGTAAAATTAACTGAAACTCAACATTGCTTTTAATCACAATCAGGAACATTATAGGATTTGCGTACCATGAGATTTTTAATTTCCAGCTAGTGCAGTCTGTGAAGTCGATTATTCTGAGCCCAGTACAAATACTAAATTGCACGCAAAAGTTTTACAAGAAGACGGATTCAAATGAACAAATAACGACCCCAAAAGTCGGAGGAACCAAGACCATCACACACATTGCTTTTTCTACGATTACTACATTTAAAAAAATTAAAATGTTTCACTCACCTCATTATTGGCCGTTGATCTAACTCAATGCTTCATTAATTTAGTCAATCCAAACTAGTATAAAAAAACAAATAAATTAATAAAACAACAAAATGTTGCGCCTTTGGTCCCGGCGATTTGAATATCGTTGCGCATTATGTAACTGCGATTGTTCAATTAATAAAATTAAAATGAATCTGTGTTGACAGAAACTGTTATGTAAAGACAACCTTGTAATTATTTTATCACAAGAATACAAAATTTGTTTTTATATAATTGATTAACTCTTTTTAGAAACAATTTCATTATAGCGTTTACTCACTGTTATTTTGTTAGTTCTAAAACAATCACAACAATTATTAATATACATCATATCATATACAATGATTTGAAAATTAGGTTGAAGGACAAAAAAAACATTTCGCACGAAAAAACCACAATATCACCAAAGAACAAATATTCCGCGTTACATATCTAAGAAATTTGAGTACTAATTTTAAACAATATTAATAAGTGGTTAAATGTGTCTGCCAAAGGAATTGAGCTAGCTCTGGCACTGTTGAGGTAACGAGTTCGAATCCCTACCGAAACACGCAAAAGAGAAAAACAGAGTTTTTTTCTGAAATATTTCCTGAATTGGAAAAATTCAAATTAATTCCTTAGTTACTTGTTGGCAAATATTCAAGCGCATATATGATAATAATTGACCAAGTGTCGATCATTGATTTTCGCATTGTTTGGAAACAATCAATAATGACTATAAACTCGTTACGTAGAATCTTGACTGTAATAGAAATATTGCACATCCTATGAATTCACACAATAGTACTGTCAAGAAATTCAATGCAAAAAAAAATCTTCATTCAAAATGAATAAAATTTCCATAAAAATTATGTCTAACTGACGATTGAGAAATTCAACTTAAGTAAGTAAACTGATGATGAAGTTTCAACTTAGGAATATCATCGCCTTGGTGGCGTAGTGGTTAAACGTGTCTGCCAAAGGAATTGAACTCGCTCTGGCACTGATGAGGTTGTAATAGCCGTTATAGCTGAGTGAAGCACTATAACCCGCTAACATTTTGTGTGCACTATTGTTTCATTGAAATAACTATTGATAAATACACTCACAAAATAAACTTTTATTATAAACCGGCGTGCTTCGCTACGCTTATAAATAAAGTTTTTGCGTAGACATTTTGTTGACGTAGAAGCAATGATTTCAAAAAGTGGTAATGAGAAATGCTACCATATAATTTTTAATTTTTCTTTTTAAATATATGAATGAAAAATAATCAGAACTCTAGCTGATCAGTTCGGATATATGAAAAATTAGCGATCAAATAAGTTTTCAAGTAAGCTTCGCTAATTTTTCATATATTCGAACTGATCAGCTAGAGTTCTGATTATTTTTCATTCATATATTTAAAAAGAAAAATTAAAAATTATATGGTAGCATTTCTCATTACCACTTTTTGAAATCATTGCTTCTACGTCAACAAAATGTCTAAGCAAAAACTTTATTTATAAGCGTAGCGAAGCACGCCGGGCCCTCCTAGTACTCATAAAAGAGGAAAAGGTTTTTGAGAAAAGTGAGAGGAAATCAGGTAACAATGACTTCTGGGAAGACGATATTTTTTGTGAAAACTCTATCATCTTTGAACAAATGACCTTGGTCAGATGTATCATAAATATAAAATTTCAAACATTCAAACGCACACACTCTACTTGCAGCAACATACAATTGACCATGTGTGAATACAGGTTCTTTAAGTAAAATGGCAACTCTGTTGAATGTCTGACCTTGAGATTTATTAATAGTCATAGCAAAAGCAGGAATAATAGGGAATTGAGTTCTTTGAAATTTAAATGGAAGAAGAGTTCCAGAATAAGTCAAATGAATGCGTGGAATTAGAATGCGTACACCTCGCATGACACCAGTCAAAACTTCACAATCTATTGAATTTCGGTGCATAACTTTTACACGCATTCGTGTTCCATTTACTAATGCTTGACCTGTATTTAAATTACGTATGAGGAGAACAATGCAATTCACTTTCAAATTTAATTTATGAGGTGGCAAACCTCCTACACTCAATTTATTTAAAAATTCTATTGGAAAATTGTTCTGCTCACGAATGTCATCACAAACAACTTTATCAAAACTAAAATATGCTTTCTCCTCTCCTGGCATAATACTCAAGATTTTAGAATTGATTTCATTGCAATCATTGTTTTTGGGGGCTAAAATGACGGAACTCAAAATGTCATCAGATAAAATTGTATCAGAAATATTTCCAAAAATGTCTTCAATAATATTGTCTGGATTGCCAATCAAATTATGAGGAATTTCAATGATATCTGAACCAAACTGTGGAAAACTTTGCATATCACCATTACCGAGTCTTCTAAGAAATTCTACAAATTCAATTTCATGAGGGAGAGCTCTCATGTTTTGATTTAATTTCAAAATTTTAAAGTTAATAAATTCTTGCCAAGATGTAATACAATTTTCAATTAAAATAGAACGTGAGCCATGCGGTATAACTGGAAGAATTTGGCGAAAGTCACCGCTCAGTAAAAGAGTTTTACCTGCAAACATTTTATTTTTATTTTCTTCGTTTGGAGTCAAATCTCTTAACAAACGATCAATTAATTTTAAAGCATGAATAGAACACATTGAAATTTCATCTATAATAATGATTGATGCATTATTAATATATGTGCCATGTACACTGTTTGGAGTTATATTTGGCATTGAATTCTCTAATAATGGAATTGGTAATTTGAAAACATTATGCAAAGTTCGCCCCCCAATCAAAAGAGTTGATGCAATACCACTGAAGGCAGTTACAATACACGAAAGATTTAATGAATTAAATTTATGAATGATTGCCGTTTGAACAAAAGTTTTGCCACAACCTGCATGAGCTGTCAAGAAAAAAACATTACTTCCAGTATCATGGAATTGAGCTTCACGCAAAACAATATCAATCACACTACGTTGCTCATTATTTGCATTTTCATACATTCTATCGAAAACTATAGCTTCTTCTTCAATATCAAAATGACCTACATCGCCAATCTGTAAGTTATATTGTGGAATCGGAAGACCAAGATCACCACATGAAGTATTATGTGTAAGAAGAATTTCATTAATTTCAATCAAGGCTCGATTAATTGACACATCTTCATCGTAATTTCGTAAAAAGTCTTCAATCATACTATTTCTAAATTCAATCCATAAAGCTAAAGCATTCGGAGGAACATTCAAACCACAGATAAATGCAAATAATTGACGAAACTGTTTTGGTGATTGAATTTCTGAAGCTTCAAGTAAACATTCACGCCATTCATTATCATTTGTTGCAATACCTCGAGCTTCACATGCTGCAACAAAAGTAGGGTACTCAACACCTTCATACATACGTAGATCAGAAAAAGATTTTGGACCACGAACATGCAACAGAAGTAAACGCATATGAAACAATTCTATATCTTTTGGAGAAACCATATATAATCGAGCAACAACTTTATCAGCCCCACGTTGTCTTCTTTTCCACGATTTACTTTGATCATGCCAAACATAATGTAATGGTAATTCTGTATACAAAAACTCATTAGCTAAATTATCAATGGAATTCAAATGGAAAAATGCTAACAATTTTGTTCTTGATACATTTGCGACTGCACCAGCCACATTACCATTCCTGATATAAACATTTTGTCTATTAGGCAAATGACAATCAAGTCGAATAATTGTATGAGATTGAAAATGCATTGGAAATTCAAATATGCGCCAAGCAGCTTCAGTCGAACCAACATACCGTCCATTCAAAAAATCTTGAATTTCATTTCCCACAATCGCATCATCATTATTCACTGCATTCTCTCCATTCACTCTCAATTCAACATTGGCAGAATCATACCCTTTATATACATACTTGTAAACATATTTCACACTTTTAACAGTCGTACATATTTCAACGTTAATATGACAATTGAATTTTGCAAGAAGATAAGGATTATATGGAACAACATATCTATTATCAAGAGATGCACCACGTACATCAACACTCATACCATTATCACGTCGACGATACAAAGGATAACCATTCACAGATTCTTTAGTATTTTCAGAAAAAGGTTTTGGAAAATTCTTACTACATTTACCATCTCTCATACAAACAGAATTGGGATTTAGAGCACCACATGGTCCATGCATCATATGACGTTTCACATATTCATGTAATTTAGGAAAAAGAATGGGATCAGGGATTTCAGTACATACAAATTTATTAATCATTTCATTTCCATCAATTCTATCTTCATCTGATAAATTTAACAAAATATGGGCATGCGGAAGACCACGTTTTTGAAATTCAATGGTATATATAAGTGCTTTGACAGAACCGAAAATCTTTTTTTTCATTAAACAATCTATGAGCTCTTTAAATTTCACTTTAAACACACGCACAACAATATCAGGACGAAAATTCGAAGACTCATAATTACTCAAATTATCAACAATTTCTGGCCATTGAGGATTACATGTCATTGTTATAAATAAAGAAGGTTTACCGAAATGTTGTACAATAGACATTGCATCCAAGTAATTTTGATACATGTTACGTGGTGAACCGGTGAAAGAAGATGGCAAAATTACTTTACGACCAACTACTTGCATATTATCATCGCCATTGCGATTTTGATGCAAGAAATCTGTTAAATTATTGTACAAATCAGCACGAAGAGCAGATTGATTTGAACGAATGTAATGAAGCCGTGTACCTTCGATACGAACATACATATCAACAATCCATTGAAGAAATAATTTTTGAGAACGATGCAAAAGACTAAAACCATCACGTATAGCAAGGCGATAAGATGCATATTGCAACATTGTAACTTTTGTACGTGACACATTAGCACGTGAAGTTGAAACTAAATTATGTGGAATATTAACGTGCCACCCAGTATCACCATTTGGAAACAACAAAGGATAAGCTAAAGGATCCAAAGAAGAATCAAGGACAGAAACAGAACGAATTTCATTTGCATTTTTTGAAAAAACAATCATATTTCTTTCAAAAGGTGGTTCACCATCATCATTTTTAAAAATAGCAGCCACATCAGTTTGAACAGCATCATTAAAACGACGAATATCACATTCTCTGTTAACTTTTATAACCATTGACACATCAGCAGTAACATTCTCAGGTCTTTCACAAAATTCATGCATTGATTTGAAAGAACGAACAAAAGGATTCACACGATCTAACTCAAAACCTATCTCACGCATAAGAAAAATTTCACATACATTGGTATTTCTATTCATTCTCATATTAGCAGCAGTATCAACATCATAAAAATATAATTGTGCATACATTGGAGGTCGACCATAAGCAGGAATTAAAGCACCAGTACGATGATAAAAAATATTATGAATTTTAAAATGATAAATACCACGTGCAGTAGAATCCGCTATATTACATTCAGAACTGATCATTGCAAATGCCGAATTATAGGAACGAATATTTGAAAGAAAACTTTTAGAACGTTTTTTTATAGCATTATCATTTGAATTCAATCCTTCGAAAATATTAGAGAAAAATGCATTTTCAGAAAGAGGAGGTAAATTGACTTTGCCTTTATGGCAACACAAAGAAAACGCTTCATTATTATTTGAAGTAACTTCTCTTGCAAAATGTTTGGCATGACAAAAATGACAACTCATATCCAAAGCACCACAAACATACGAATCAAAGTTACCTGGAATCACATTCAAAGCACACTTGAACGAATCTCTCAAAATTACAAAGGGAATTTCATCATTCACCACATTCAATTCTAAATCATTCGCAACATTCATGACACCATTCATGACACCGTTCATGACACCATTCATATCATCAACATTCACTTCATCATTCACAACAACATCAGCTTCAGCATTCATTCCATCATTATTACCATTCATTTCATCATTCATAAAATCAACATTATTACGCATATTACGCATATAATCTCTTTTATTCCGACGACTCGATGTACCACTCACATCCAAACGTTTACGACGTAGTCTTGGCATCGAAATAAATAAATATATCAATATATCAAAAATATGAAATAACTCAAATATCAAAATATCTCAAAAATCTTTATATCAATAAAAAACAAAATAATCGAAATAATATCGAAAACCGTACTTCTTGAAAGATAAAAGACGACTAAAATGAATATAAAATAAATACGACGACTGAAATGAATATAAAATAAATATAAAAATTTTCGTTTTTGTTATTCGTTGTTCGGTTCGATAGCTAATATATAAAAAAGAAAATTGTTTTTGCATGTATGTAAACTTATAATGCATATGTATAGAAAAAGTTTTCCGTATATAATAACTTTTTTATTTATGATCCGATTTGTTTGAATCCGGATCCTACTATAGGTTACACTAATATCAGTTAGCTGTGAAAATTTCAAATGAATCCATCTGCGAATAAAAAAGCCTTATGCTCCACAAAGTTTTAATCTAGCGTATTAATATATAAGAAGATAAAATAATTTCCGTTCTCGATATAAAAAACTTTTATTTTAACAATTTTATTGTTTTTAATACTAATACAATTTAATTGTTTTTAATACTAATTTAATACTTTATTACTAACTAAATTATATAATTCAAAATACGTTCTTAATATATTTATTGCAATGTTGTAGAAACCGCTACAAGGTTACGAGTTCGAATCCCAACCGAAATACGTAAAGAGATATAGAGAGTTTTTTTCTGAGTTATTCCCAATCATACCTTTGAATTGGAAAAATTCAAATTAATCCCTTAGTTACTTGAGCTTATTTGCTTAAAAAAATTCGGAATATTAGTATCACTCGAGCTACATTTAAAATGAATGGTTATCACTCCTAAAAACTTTTAGCTCCCCGAATGAATATCTTTATCTTCGTACAGTTATATAAGTCAAAAACTCATCGAAATACATCAAAAAATAATGAAGGAAAAAGAACCACTGAACTAATTATACAGCATGGATATAACGAACGATAAGAATTATGTCGGCTGCGTAGAATCGGCAAAGTATCAGTTCATCTCAGTTTCCAGAAATCACTTCAGGGACTACGGCTTCTGTAGCATGTTATAAGGTTTATAACAGTGAACTTTGCGCAGCTTATTTACCCATTGAACACTTTCATTGTGTATTAAAAGAGTTTATTTTAGTTCATGGTTCCCTTTTTTACGCCTTTTTATATAAGCCAGACAAAGCGAGATCGTGGTATTTTATAAATATGAGTTTGGCAAGTTTCTGACATGTAGTTGCTGACTCCTTGTTACACATTTATCAATTTTAACTATCTGAGAGCGACGTTTCTATGTGGTTAGTGACCATCATAGTACGAAACAGTTTCATCAACAAGTTTTCGTGCTCCTGGCATTTCTCAACCTGACGTCATATAATGTATGAAGCTAATTACTAGGTCTTGAGTTAAACTTCAGTAAACTTTTATGACTAATTGAAAAAAAAAAATTCAGACAAGTGCGAATAAAATTCGCTCGCCAAGGGTTCCGTGAATGTAAAACAACACATATCAAAAATTATAAAGTCTTTATATTGTAAAGTCTTTATGTTGTAAAGTATTTATATTGCAAGACCATAGACGCATAACAATAAATATATATAAAATTTTAATATCCATTGGATATTGGTATTTTGATATTTATGGATATAAAATTTTAATATCCATGAAATTTATATAAATGGTAACTCAAGAAAAATTCAATTACACCAGCTTATAAATGGTTTAAATTTGATTTTTTTTCGGTCAATCAACGTCAAAATTTAGTGAGGTGGAGGGACTACTTACTAAAAATATTTTTTTACAATAACACAAAAACTGTGCAATTCAAAATTCTAAAGCGAAATTGCAATGTTTCTTAAATTATGTGTTCTTTCATATGACATCCCACTCATTTGGGTCAAAAATGTTTTTTTTACCCTCCCTTCACCCATCCCCTAAACACACGGCTATATAATTATTTTAGACTTCGCTATGGTTTTATTCAAAATCTACCAAACTTCCTGTCTGTGAATTTTCTAAAAATTTTCTGTCAATCAGCGTTGGAACGTAGGGATAGGAAGCGGTGCGAAAGTCGCACTTTTGTGACGATAACCAGAAAACTGTGTACCGCAAAATTTAAAAAAAAACTGCACTGTTTTGTAAATTAGGTGCTCTTTCAACTGACACCCACTGGGTTAAAAAAGGTTTTTTTACACTCTCCACCCCCGTTCCCTAAACACATGGAGATATAATTATTTGAGACTTCACTATGATTTTCAAAATTTTCAAAATTTACCAAACTTCCTAACTCTGTGAATTTTTGCAAATTTTTGTTTACTCTGATTTTTCAAAACTGTTAGGTTTCGACATAGATTATGAGCCAAATGGATTGATATGATTGAACGTAGCCATAATCTATCTGGAAGCAGTGATAACGTATCAGAATCAACTTTCCTGAATGATTTAAAATCCACCACAACGGACTTAGTCTATGGGTTTACGTTACTTTACTACTATTTTTACCAGCAAACCAGGCTCAAAGGTTGGATTTTTTACTAATCTTAACCTATGCATTAACAACCTCAAACCTGTTTCTTCTTCTTGCTTCTCTACTTAAAACGTGTTTGTTTTCAATGATTAGAAAACGTGCTAACACGTTTTCCTCATAGTAGAGATAGCGGAGGTCGTTGCAACAACCATATATTGGTTGATGCATTCTGTCATATCATTACCAAAATAACATTACATTTATTAGTGATATTAAAGGTATCATTGACGTAGTATCAATTGTAGTATCGACAAACTTAAACAGGATCAGACAAGATCACTATACTAACTCCAACCCAAATGCAGCGTTTTAACGTTTACTAGCAAACGATCGCATATGCATTTCAACATCATCTTATTACACAATATTATCAAATTAATTTTTTCAAATGAATATTTTTTAAATCACCAGGAAGTTTTGAAAATGTTCTACTACGGTACGTTATGTGAACACAACTTTAAACGTGATATTCAAATATAGCAATATCACTGATAAGGGGGTATATGTGACGTAGTTTTAAGCTACGTTTTTAAATGAAGAAAAAAAATTTAAGAAACAAAACGATACACAAAGAGAAACGAAATCATTTTAGGAGATGTCAGCAGTGTAGTTTTGACGCCAAACATAGTGTTATAAAAATGAGGAAGGAGAGGGCAAAATATCCGTTTTATTCATTTAAAGGTATGCCAGATGGCTGACCGACTCATTGAGACTAGGACTTAACGAAACGAGTACTAGATGGTGTTAGGGGATTTTTCGGGGATGAATTGACTTTGGAAAACTCAAATAAGAGGCTCTAAAATGGCAGAGGGGCCCCCATCCTCTAGATCAGAGTACCAGGAGCGAACTAGAAAGTTTTTAAGCTGCAAGAAAGTCATCATCGTAAACACCACCGCTTAAAACTGAGCAGAGGAATCGAAAACTACTAGGTTGACAATTTAAAAATTGTTTTTGAAAAAATTCTTCAATCTTATAATTGTTTTAGTTGGCATGAATTGATCAAATTAAATTTAAAAACACAAAACTACGATGAAAATAAATTAACATGAAGAACTTTTTAAAATTTTAACTTTTAAAAAGTTCTTCATGTTAATTTATTTTCATCGTAGTTTTGTGTTTTTAAATTTAATTTTATCAAAAAATTACTACCAGACCATAAAAAGTGCGTCAAAACGAAGTTTTAAGTTAAAACACTTTTTCTTGGTATTGATAATGAAAGGCGAACGCGGATAAGATGAAATACGGCGAGTTTGTTGAGGGGACTCTATGTTGATTCCGCAATCCTTGCACGCACTTATTAGCATTACAAAGGTGATAAAGAAAGTACCCAGATCTGACAGTTCCTGCATAACAAGGGGTATAAAGGCATGCCCTATAGCGTTAACGAAGATGCTCTGTAACGACCAACAAAACTTTGATGACATTTTTTTTTCTAAAAACAAACAGTCATGAAATAATCATACCTTCATTCCGTACTCAAACAACTTCAGGTCATTTCATAAATAATATCTGACCGTAAACAACGTTTTACTGTATAAATAAATTCATCTTCTTCTTCTTTCACTACGATGAAAATAAATGAACATGAAGAACTTTTTAAAAGTTGAAATGTTGGGACATGCAATCCCGAAAGGGATGGACGACGCAAAGCGTAGTGCAGTAAACATAGGGAGGAAAATGTACTTTGGTCCCGTGTAATGCATATGATTTTTCCTTCTACACTAAATTGAACCTTTTTTGAAACTTTATTTGCAGCACAAAAAACGAATTTAAGGATGTAATTAAGTAGGTACGTTATTATTGTTTATTAAAAGTATAACATAATAGACCAGTGTAGAAACCTTAAAACAGGCAAAAAATGGAAAATTAGTAACAGCATGAAAACTTCTGGATAAAGAAGAAAATATTGGACCAAAATATTGCACCAATATTACAAATTTTTACACCATCTAGAAGTAGACGTTTCAACATAAATGAAGATTACCGATTTGTTTGAAAAAAAAAAAACAGTTTCCAGCACAGGAGAATTTTCGTGTAAAAATAAGGTCACTTTTTGGGTTAAAATCAAAATTAAACGTTAAATCAATATTTTGATTCCAAAAAGTACAGCGTATTAGAGACATAATAAGGTACGTTTTCACCGAATTGTGTGAAAAAAACTAAAAGACATTTTTTCTCGGTTTTTTCTATTTCCACGGCAAATTTTAGGTTACGTGAAAAAATGGCTTACATAAAAGTTATAGACCTTTTTTTACTTACAATTTTTTAAAAATTTTTTTCGATAGAAGGCCTAGTTTCGCTGAAAATCGTAAAAAACCATTTTCTACCCCTAAAAACTCACCCTTAGCTCGGATCACCTTTATTTTATGTTTCCCATTATTTGCGCAATATTTTCTTCCTTATCCAATAGTTTTCATGCTGTTATTAGTTTTTTCTTACAAAAAGCTATTTTCGCTGGTCTATAAAGACCAGTGTTACGCGATGTCATGTTTATCTAAATTTTAGGATTAAGTATGTTGTTATTGAATGAGCAGCACTTATATGAACACCATGGGCAGAAGAGACTGTTTGAACAGGAACTTCAGAATTTGAATGTGCAAGTTCTTTATTAATTCCATGAATAGATCATACATTTTTCTTTTTTTACGTAGGATACTTCCACATAACCTTCAGCAATATTGGTTGATTTCCAACCGCTTTGCCGTTTTAGTTCTAAAATATCTCTACCATCAATTATATAATAGAGTTGCTGAGGCTCTCCTAAAGTTTTAGTCCGTGTAATGTTCAGCATTTGGAAGCTTAAGATATTTTGTAATTTTTTATGGTACTTTGGATATAGTATTCTTACCAATCACTTGATTTATACATATATCCGCTTTAATGCATTAGAAACAGTCGTTTATGTTCAGTTTTAGGACTTAGATAGATATATTATTTTACGATCTACACAAAATTTGGGCCGTTGTTTGTTATGGCATTTATTACGACAGTTCTTTGTTTATTTGTTTTTGAAGTGGGAATATTTAATACTATTTCTTACCTTCATAAATAAAAATACAACATCGGGGGCTTCCATTAGGAATGTATTTGTTCCTTCTCGTGTGAAAGTTTTAGCTTTATTTCGTTTTTATCCGGCATTTTGACGTTTCAAAAATTAAATCAACTTTGGATATTTCATATCAACGTTGTCCTTTATTTGTACCATTGTGCGAAGCATCGAATATTTAGATCAAAGAGTTGAAGCTTTTAATGATTTTGCTTGGAGTGAAAAATATGCCATTTCAACATTTTCTAAATAATTACACTGTGTAACAAATGGTAGGGGTCAGTGATCCGCTGGGGTTTGACTACCGAAAAAGTTATTTCAGTAAAAAAAAAGTTATACGTGTCCCGGCGTTTCACTGGGTCACGTCTAGGAATCGAGATATATCGATTTGAAGTTCGTATGTATCATATAGGCGAAATAGTCACGTTTCGGGGACATAACTCGAGAACGACTAGTCCGATTTTACTGAAACAAATTTAGAAAAATTAAAAATTACAATTCTTTTAATCTACTGATACATTATTTTTTTACACAATCAACAGTTTTGCAGTTATAAATAAATTTATGAAGAAAAAAAATAATTTTTTGCCTAAAAAATAAAAAAATTGTATTTTAAAAAATCATGAAAAATTCAAAACGAGAAAAAGTGTCAAGTCTTATTACTTTGACGTAAAGTCACATAATCTGTGCACAAAATGAGACTTAGATCATGAAAATCGATGAACGCATTTCGCTTTTATTCACAATTAAGTAAAGGTATCTCATTTTGACAAGAATATTGATTTTTCATAGAAATTTTTTTTTAATATTTTTACTGGAATAAACTCCAAAATTTATTATTTTAAATGTATTTGAACATGTGTCTATGTGTAGTCTTTGTGTAGTCTTTGTGTAGTAATTTTAATCGTGTCTTTCTGTAGTAATTTTTTTTTTTTACCTTTTTATTTATTATTTTATATTTTGTATTTTCTTTATTTTTATTTATTTAGTTTATTTTATTATTTTATTTTATTATTTTTAGTATAATTTTATTTTATATTTTTTATTTTTATTATATTTTATTATAGTATTATTATTATTTATTATTATTATTAATATTATTGTTTATTATTATTATCATTTATTATTATTATTATTTATTATTATTATTTATTATTATTTATTGCTATTATTATTATTATTTATTATTATTATTAATTATTCATTATTTGTTATTATTTATTATTATTTTTTATTGTTTATTTATTATTTATTAATTATTTATTTATTATTTATTTATTATTTATTTAGTATTTATTTATTATTTATTTATTATTTATTTATTATTTATTTATTATTTATTTATTATTTATTTATTATTTATTTATTATTTATTTATTATTTATTTATTATTTATTTATTATTTATTTATTATTTATTTATATTTTATTTATTATTTATTTATTATTTATTTATTATTTATTTATTATTTATTTATTATTTATTTATTATTTATTTATTATTTATTTATTATTTATTTATTATTTATTTATTATTTATTTATTATTTATTTATTATTTATTTATTATTTATTTATTATTTATTTATTATTTATTTATTATTTATTTTATTTATATATTAAATTTTTTTTATTTCATTTTTTTATATTTTTATTTTATTATTTTTAGTATTTTTTTATTTTAATTTATTATTTTTATTTCATTTCTTTATTTATTTTATTTTTTTTTGTATTTTTATTTATTTAATTTTATTTTTTTTTTTCGTTACTTTTTCAGTATAGTATATCAGTAGATTAACGGAATTGTAATTCTTAATTTCTAAATTTGTTTCAGCAAAATCGGACTAGTCGTTCTCGAGTTATGTCAAAAAAAGAACCCCAAACAATTTGACAATTTCTCCTATATGATACTTACTAACTTCAAATCGATATATCTCGATTCCTACATGTGACCCAGCGAAACGCCGGGAAACGTATAACTTTTTTTTTACCGATATAACTTTTCCCAGTAGTCAGAACCCCAGCGGATTGGCTGGCGCACAGTGTTATATATCTTGTTGTCTACAGTCCACTACTTATATTGTGTATACAGGTTTTCATACATGTGTTTAGATTTTTCTGGCAGTTGTCTTGTGCCTTAATATCAGGTGGAGTATTTGGAAATTCAAAATCACCTAAATCGCTCTCCATTCTTCAAAAATTCAATTAAATTTAATAATTGTAGCTAACGTGTTTGCAAAAGTAAATATCAGTTTATGTTTACTGTCACTGTCATTAAGCCACGGCATCCTACGATAGTTTTATTCCTCAGTCAAAAAACGTATCTAGGAATTAGGCGCGCTATACACCTGTGCTAAACTATGCGAACTATGTTTTTAAAAAAATAATGTATATAACGTAATTATAGAAAAAAACATTACGGAAACAAAACATTTAAAAAAGAAAATAAAAACGGAAACATAACATTTATTTTAAAAAACATTATTCGCATTAAAACATTATTTTTTTAAAAACATAGTTCGCATAGTTTAGCATTTAAAAACTAAAGCTGAAGCTACATTTATATATATTTTTTACCAGACTGCAGAATATACAAGATGTTCTAGAAAAATTACGGAAACCATTTCGGTATAATATATTCACAAGTTTCATCACTTATAACATATTTAAAATGAGAGGAAGGAAAAGTACTTTTCCTCGCTAGGGAGAGAAATATGACTTTCCTTCCTTTTGTGAGGGAGGAAAGTGTGTAGTTTCTATAGGAGTAGAAGGAAAAATCTTTTTCATAAGAATATGTTTGGTTTAGTGCAGGTTAAAATTAGACAGTTTAATGAAAAAATTATTACAAGAAGTGATAGGAAAAATTAAGGAGAAAAGAACAAAATGTAATGCATTCATGAATCATGACGTCCATTGTAATGGAAGTATTCGAGTTGTTTTAATGAAGGAATGATTATTCCCTTTGCCGTGGGTCAGCTGTAACACTGTGTAAATAGCACCCCTATTTGGGGGGTGTGAAATAGATAAGCTCCTCGTGCTGCACCCTGGATTACGCAAATAGTCTATTTCAACTTGGTAGCCAAACATTTCATTTCGAACTCTTGGCTGTGATACAAAAAAAAAACAAAAAAAAAAATTTAATAAATATGAACCAAAACCAAAATCACAATAACAACGGTACTTTTCAGCAGCATAAGACAAAAAATATTGGACCTTCAGTCCGTATTTTGCAATTGAACATTGAAGGCATAAGCAAGTCAAAAACTGAACATTTACAAAGATTATTAAAAGATTACGACATCGACGTTATAATTCTGCAAGAAACGCATGCAGCAGATGAAGCGCAACTTACCTCTAGATTAAACATTGTTGGTTACAAATTAATTAGTGCTATTTACCATCAATCATATGGATCTGCCACGTATGTTAAGTCAGAAATCCTGAACTGCACGCACGTACTCACACAGATGGACAACGATATACATCTTATTGTTGTTGATATATCGGACACAAAAATTGTAAACGTATACAAGCCTCCAAATACAGGATGGCCAGCTGCTACTCTACCATTATTTTATCATCCAGCAATATATGCTGGTGACTTCAATAGCCATCACACTCAGTGGTCCTACTCAAATAATTATACCAATGGCGTGCAACTGACCGACTGGGCGGATGATAACAACATGTTCCTGGTATATGATGCGAAAGACTTGAAAACCTTTAGATCTGCAAGATGGCGACGTGATTACAATCCCGACCTCTGTTTTTCCACAAAAAACGAACAACGTAACCCTATTCCAATATCTAGGGCTGTCTTACAAGGTTTTCCACGCTCTCAACATCGTCCAGTAATTCTTGAGGTAGGAATCCAAATTCCACTCGTTAACTCTACTCCTCAACCTAGATGGAATTTTAACAAAGCTGATTGAGATAAATATAGGATGAAGTTGGATGCAGTGATTCGCTGGATCCAACCCATTCCTAAAAATTACGATAGATTTGTTGGAGCCATCATCAACTGCAAAGAAATGCATCCCAAGAGGCTTTCGTGAAGAATATATTCCTGGCTGGAGTAAAGAGAGCAATATATTATATGAGGAGAACCTTAGTAGTGGTGAGGCAGACGTGGCTGATGACTTAATATACTCACTGGACGCCGCGAGACAACAAAAGTGGATTAAGGCTGTTGAAAACATTGATTTTTCCCATTCAAGCAGGGAAGCATGGAGTCTCCTTCGGAAACTGGGTGGCTCAAACTCAATTACTCGTGCTAACAATGAAATAAATCCAGAGGACATCGCAAATCACATAGTAAATATGTCTCGTGCTTCTATTAACCGCCTTCATAAGAGAACAATTAAACGCAAATTAAGAGAAATGAAGTGCGATTGCTCGTCTCCATCGAAGTATGCGAACTCTTTTATTTTAGTAGCGAAGAACTAGAATCAGCTCTGTCCCAAACAAAAAACGGAAAAGCAGCTGGCTACGATGGCATTTTTCCAGAATTTCTTAAGAATGCTGGAAAAAATGTAAAACAGTGGCTAACTAAATTTTTCTCGAATGTCCTAGAAACCGGCAACCTACCAAAACATTTCAAGACTACGGAAGTGATAGCGATACTTAAGCCAGGTAAACCATCCAATGAACCAGGAAGCTATCGCCCGATTGCCCTTTTGAGCACCTGCTATAAATTGCTAGAACGGCTCATATACAATCGTATCGCACCGATATTGAATAACCAGATCCCAGTTGAACAAGCTGGTTTTCGTCCCAATCGCAGTTGCACTGACCAACTGCTCGCTCTAACATCCTATATCGAAGCTGGGTATCAAGAACAACTAAAAACAGGCGCAGTATTCATCGATCTTACTGCAGCATATGACACGGTCTGGCGAATTGGGATTATATATAAGCTGTTCAATGCAATACCTTGTAGCACCATCTCGCGTTTAATTAACAACATGCTGAGTAGTCGTGTATTCAAAGTTCATCTAAATAATTCCTGCAGTAGGTCTAAAATGCTTAACAATGGTTTACCACAGGGTTCCGTCCTGGCGCCATTACTTTTTAATCTGTACATTCATGACATTCCTGACACAACATCAAAGAAATTTGGTTACGCTGATGATTGGACCCTGGCCACTCAAAACAAAGACATGGGTGTTTTGGAGGATTTGCTCTCAACTGACCTAGCGATAATGAATGACTATTTTCGAACGTGGAGTTTATTTCCCAATCTAAGTAAAACCGAGAGCTCCTGTTTCCACTTAAACAACAAACTGGCTAAACACGAACTATCAGTGTTATTTAACGGCACTGTCATTAAATACAATCAACAGCCAAAGTACCTGGGCATTACTCTCGATAGAACTCTTTCTTTTAAACTCCACCTAGAAAATACGTCCCAAAAACTTAAAACGAGAAACAATATATTGCACAAACTGGCAGGCTCTACATGGGGTGCTACTCCAGCTACCCTCCGAACAACTGCTCTAAGTCTGGTTTACTCAGTGGCTGAGTATGGCGCTCCATTCTGGTTGAATAGCACTCATACTCAAAAAGTTGACTGCCAGCTGCATGCTACGATGCGTACTATAAGTGGTACTATCAGATCCACCCCTTTACCTTGGCTCCCTGTGTTAAGCAATATCGCTCCACCTGCACTCAGACGCTCGCATGCTCTCATGCGTGAACATAAAAAGGTAACCAACAACACCACGTTACCCTTGCACGAATGTTACGGTGACCACACTCGTTGTCGATTGAAGTCAAGAAAGCCTCCACATAAAACTGCCAGCAACCTGCTGGCAACTGATTTTAATATCTTGGATGCCTGGGACACCTCCTGGCAACAGTACAACACAACTGGCCTTTCTATTACTAACCCGACTTCTACCCAACCTGGTTTTGATTTGCCACGTCATACCTGGACTACATTAAACCGAATAAGAACGAATCATGGACGTTGTGCTGATTCTTTCTACAAGTGGGGCATTTCAGAGTCCCCTGAGTGTGACTGCGGCGCTCCACAACAAACTATAAAACACATTGCAACTGTGTGTCCAATTCGACGTTATAATGGCAACATCTCAGACATCCATTTGGCAACTCCCGATGTAGTAGCATGGATAGACTCGCTCGATGTAAACATCTAATGTTCAAATGTACTGCCCAATGTTCAAATATTTTACTTTTTAATTTACTTAAAAGACACGCAATCAAATCGATTGTAAGTTCATTTAATGTGTATCCATGTATTGTTTTAGGTAGATTTCATAGAAGAGTCTACCTATTTTTAAGTTTAATTTTTTAATGTGTCACAAAAAAAACCATACGCTAAATAAAAAAAAATAAATAGTACTATTAATAGGATTGTGGCAACTAAGTCAAAATACAAGTTTTTGGGACCGTTTCCATGGTATAATGGAATTTTTATCACAATTGGATACTGTAACTAATGGATGGAAGTCATCAACAATAAGGTAAAGTTTTTTTTACTATCATTATATTTTTTTCATTTCTTGACATTCTCTTCTCATTATTGTAAATATTTAGGGTTAAAATGAAATTTTAGTTTTTTTTTGGACAGAGGCCATTTTGATATATTTTTTTGTGATAATTATTGTTAATATCCCGGTATAAACAGAAACCTATTTATAACATCTGTTAGAACAGGTTCCATTCAACCTGCAGATTAAGAGCATATAGCTAGAAAAACATTTTAATGTATCGTAAAGAATGCATGGGCAAGGGATTCATCAACAAATCTAAACATCAAGAGAGTCTTTGTAAATGGACATTTTTAAGGACGAAATGGCAATAAAAATGATTGAAATAGTGAGTTTGTGTTGTATTATTTGAGTGATCCAATGGTTTAATTCCTAGAAAGCACAGGTGAAAGTAGATTCTGTTCATTGCAAAAAGAGACCTCAAAACGCCTTTTTTTTTTTTTTTTTTTTTTTTTATTAATTAGTTGGACATGTTTAGCACACTAAATATGAAATATTCATTATTCAGACTCTTTGAATATCCGAAGATACCATGCCAACTATAAAGGAAGGAGATGAGGAAAGTGGAAGGAATGTGGATATGGGGATAACTATACTAACTGTTTTAAGTGACGATTGACATTTTCTTTAAACATCTGGGGAGAATATTCATCGGGAAATACGGAGCCGGGCATTGAGTTCCATAATTTGACCACCCTATTAAAATAATCGTTCTGAAAGGACGTAGTTCTACAACGAGGTATTTGGACAGAAAATGGGTGGGATGATTCTGACGTTCTTGTTCGTCGACTATACTGCGCACACGATGGAAGGATATTTTGAATTTCCTTAGAGGAGAATTCGCTAAAGTTATATTTGTAGTAGATTGACAATTCAGCCACATTTCTGCGATGTTGGAGTGTATCAAGCTGATCAGTTAGTTCGGTATTGTCAATCAACCGTATCGCCTTTCTCTGTACAGAGTCTAGACATTTAATTGTTGACTGACAAGCGCCCCCCCAAACATGACAGCAGTATTCCATACATGGACGAATAAAGGACTTATAAATCAGCAAAATTTGATCGGGGTTGAAAAACTAGAAAACTAGAAAACTATGGAACTTTGATCCTCCCTATATCCTGAAATTCTTAAGGAGGTAGAGTGAGGAAGAAATCTCTGGGTAGTACGCAAATGAAATAAAGTAGACTTACAAGCAAGAGATTGAAGCATATCTTCAATTTTTTGCTCTTCCCCGACACAAATAAAATTAATCAACAAAAAACGAATATATCTCAAAATTTGAATATTTGCTGAAAACGATTTTTTCTTTACAAAAATTCTAAGAATTGAAATAAAAATATATAAACACAAACGGAAGCTTTATTACTTTGATTTCTTAGGCTCTACACATTTATTTTCTATATCAATTCTATTTTTCGTTAAGTAAATAATCAAAAACCAAATTCCAAGGACTCGTGTTTTTTATCCTTTTTATAAAAAAAACCCGTTTGTGGGTTTATATTTTCATTTAGCATAGATTTTGTTAGAAATTAAAATTTTTGTAGATAAAAAAAATTTATACACAAATATTTTCAAAGAAAATTTTATTTTACTAAATTGAGTTATTTTTTCATTTTGTTGGTTTTGTTATTTTCCACTCGACGGAAAATTCTTTTAAATATTTTTCTATTTATCAACATCACAAAAAAATCTAATTGACCGAAAGGAGTTAATGATGGTCCGAATTATTTCAATATTTAAATTTCTCTGTAATATTAAAATTTTTATTCTTTTATTTAAAAATTTATTAATTCGGTTGAAAAAATAAAAGAAAAGGAAAATAAGATGAAAAGTTTTGGCAAAAATTCTGTTTAATTGTAAAAATGCCAAAATGTAAATACGAAAAAAAAAAATGAGTTTATAATAATGAAATTTGGGTTATGAAGCCTAAAAGGGTACGATAATGATGAATAATGGTCGGAAGTTTTTCTTTGTGGATAGAAAGTCGAAAAAGTTTGTTGGTTAATATAATAATAATCATATTTTGGGGTTATGTCATAAATTATAAGATAGATTTTGATTACAATATTTATTTTATAAGTTTTATTTACAAATCCTTTTTGGATATTGGTGCTTGGTTAATAATAAGTTTTTAACTTTGTCAAGGCAGAGTGGTTGCTATAGCAATGAATTTTATTGTGTTCTATGGCATGTACAATAATGAGAAATCTTGTTTATTTTTTCAGGACGAACGATGTACGATGAAATTAACCCAACATCACCAAGATATGAAACACAGTTGCTTGTGGATATTGTCAGAACATCACGCTTCAACAGTAAGTCTTGATCTGGAATGCAACAACCAACCACGCTGGATTAGATGTTGAACTATGTTTATGTTTGTATATTAGTTTATATTTGTCCTTTAATAAAAATTTGTTTAGTTTTTTCTTCCAATGTAAAGCAAAATTAAATGAAATAAAATATTACAACACTCTAGTGTTCTGCACCCACTGTTATGTTCCAATAATATTGTAGTAAGTCCTAGACAGCTGATGACTATCCCAGGATTAAAGCAACCAAAGATTTGTCTCTACCCACACAACAAGAAAGAGCATAACATAAGTAAATTACAACAAAACTGTGTAAAAACTAGTCTAGTCCTTCTCATATCATATTAATTAACTTATAAAGCATGTTTCAAATACAAAAGAACCAACAGTAAATAATTTGAATAAGAATTTGGCCATTAGCATGGCACTTTAGAAACTGGGCAACCCTTCAGTTTTAATCAATGCCTTACCGCAACATGGTTCTGTAATCTGTTGAGGTGGCGCATTGAACTTCCGTATTTAAATGAACTGATGAGATGAGATGAGAGCGGAGAGAATTTTCTTCAAATTCATCACATAAAATAACAACAAGACTGTGTATAATGCCTTACTTTACAATGCTTGATTTATCAGTTCATCCCAACCTGGCAGCAGACACCATGCCTCACTCTAGAGTTACCTGACAAACATATCATGCATGATTTATCAGCATTCTCCAAGTCACACACTACATATGTACACACTACATTCTCCAAGTCACACACTACACACTGTATATGTAGATAAAAATCTCAAACACACATCAGAAATGGCATCAGCTAATTTGAACCACTTAATTGACCAGGATGTTCACGATCTTACATTCATCTCGGAGTTATTGGCAGACGTAAAGAGAATCAAAGGTCAATCTACTAACAAAAATCAGCGGCTGCACACTTCCCAGGGGATGTGGACAAAACACAACCAATAGTAGTCATCCAGTATTACAATTATAAAAAGTGCAAAATAATAATAGCGTGTGACGCTAATGCTCATTGAACCGCGTGAGGGAAGTAGCAAGCATCTGCAAATGTTGACTGGCTGATAAGCTTGAATTTGCAACACATAATTTACAACTGTTAACTGACAACTACTGCATCTAGAGACTATGCCTAAAGAAATTTGCTCTCTCCACTACTTTAGTTAATAAATGCTATTGATCTCTTATTCAAGCTAAATGATTCGGACTTCAATACTGTTGGTTATTCCAACGACTTGTTTGTCATGGTCAAAGGAAAACATGTCTTTTTTGAAAAGCCTTAAGAATTTTGGAAGACGACACTACTTATGTACTGGGTTGCATCAAACTCAATCATATGATTAGTCTAGTATAGAAGTTTTAAATAAACAACTATTCCGGCAACCACCTCTCTTCCCTCTTCCGGACTTTGACCAATTTTGCACAAAAGCTTTTTCTTACAATCGAATTTCAAGTTTATAAAAAAATGCAAAATAATTTGATCTTTCAAGTCCCGTACATGAAACGTGTTACTGGAATTTTGATAAACATCATTGTTGGATTTTTTTAACAACAATAGTACTAATTCATATAAAAAACATCAAATATTTTATGATACATCTTCTTCTAGAAATTAGCATACAGTTGTTTGAAGTAACCGGCCGCCTCCACTTTTACCATTAAGAAATATTTTTTAGAAAAAACCAGCCGTCCTCACTATTTACAAACTAAGTTCACTAAAAACTCTAAACTAGCTTAACCCTCGCGTGAACAGTATCTATCCGGGTAGATATCACGGTTTTTGTTATTCAATAACTTTATGAGTTTTTAACCAATCATCATGTCTGTTTAGTTTAATTGTCAAGTCATTTTAGCATAAAAAGGAGTCAACCTCGGAATGAGAGCTAATAAGCTGAATTTTCGTGTATACCTTCATTTTGGCGTTATAAAAGTTGTCTCAAAAGTTTCATAAAATCTCGTGTCTACGTCGTAAGTAAGATAACAAAAACAGTTTATTGTGATTATCTCGGTTTCTATTGCTCCAATGACGTTAAAATTCTTTATTAAAATTGTAGAGCATAAAACTTGCGACTAATTTTATTCGAAACATTTTTTCATGCGCTCAACCGTTTTTACCATAGGTGAGCGTACAGTGCTCAGACATACGTACTGTAATGCTAGGTCAACTGTGAATATTACCTTGAACTTTGAATAATTGTCGTTTATTCTCGTTTCCGATCTCGGCAACGAAGGACGTAAAGTTTTGAAAATTATGGCTGATTTGTGTTTTATTAGTTTCTCACTTGCAGAATGTGATTTTGATAATGTGATGCGTTGTTTGAAAAACTACAAGTATCGAATGATGGTCACATGGACTTCTTAAATATTTTAACTTCTGTGAATGTGCACGTTGAGTGTCAAAAAGTGTACATCAGTAAAAACTCCATAGTGGCATCGAAACGACGTTTAGATGAAGATCAACTTTTATCATCACCCAGTGTACCTCTTAAAAAAAGGAATGCATTGTTTGATTTAAAAAAAAACTGTGTTTATTTTGTGGCCAAACAACTGATACAGCAGCAGAGTAAAGAAAAAAAGAAAACTACTTCACCGCCCTCTATCTCAAAAAAGGCTGAGATCATGAGAAAATGTACCAAATAAAATTTGTTGCAAATTTTATGTTCTACAGTTTCTAAATGAATGTTAACGTCATTGGAGCAATAGAAACCGAGATAAGCGCGAAAAACTTTTTTTCTTACTTCTGACCTTGAATAATTTACGACGCAGACACGAGATTTTATGAGACTTTTGAGATAATTTTTAGAACGCCAAAATGAAGGTATGTTTGAAAATTCAGCTTATTATCTTTCATTCCGAGGTTGATCGCTAAAATGACTGAGCTATAAGTTGGAAAAGATTTGTTTGCACCAAAGTATTAAACAACCAATTCTTTTTTTTCAGTTTTAGTTTAGTCGCCTAAAACGCTGGGAACCTTAATGAAACTTTGGTATATGATCCAGGTTCACTTGTTCATGATAGATCTGGCTTCATTTCAAAGTTGTACAAAATGGCGAATGGTCTTTCGAACACCTGTAAGTTTGAATCTTCAATAACTTCCTGGCTTTCAATATTATTAAGACTTTGGTATATAAAGTTTTAGTACTGTTTTAAATATATCTGAATACCGGCTTCTGGCTTTGCACTTTCGGTTAATAACTTCGGGCTAGGCACTTCGGTTGGTGAGTTTGATTAGCCCTTGATGAAAATTGGACAAAGGGTCCCAACCCCAGGTCTACCATCAAACAGGACATTTTCGCACTGTGTTTTTTTATGTTTGTTGGGTTTATGCAACATTCGTTCGGGAATTAATTTTAATGACACTTTAAAATCAAATAATCAAATTGGATGTAACTTGGTACATAAGTATTTAGTGCGGTTCCCAAATAGCTATATGCATTTTAACTTCCAGTTTTTTACTTCCGGTAACCATTTTTTTAAGTTTGGTGAATTTTTTCCAGTTTCTTCATTCCTACTACAGTGTCTACATAACGAAGTGACTATGATGAAACTTATGAAAAGGGTTTCAATTAGTGCGAGAAGATATTGATTAACTTTTGGGACACATTGACTAAAGTGGCGTGGGGTTCATCATATAGCTGTTGTTTTATACTTTGTTTTTAAAGTTTGGTGGTTCTTGGGAGCATAAAGACTTCGTTCATTTATCAATTTTGAGGACACTTTGTGAATACTCAACTTGCTAGTGAGTCAGTACCAGGAAGCAAACGGAGGACTGCGTGCCTGGCAGAGATTATATTCCGACGAGCTTTAACCATGTGTGTCCAAAAATAATTTCCACCAGTTCAGTACAAATGATTAGATATGCACTCAAAGGAGTCTGTGTAAACGGAGTTAAGACAGCGAAGATAAAGAACAGGAACTCTGACGACCAAACCAAGATCATTACACACAACAATACAGCTACATCTATTACACTTAACAAGATTAGATAAATGTTTCACTAACCTCATGATTTGTTCCAGATCCAACTCTTCATGCCTAATTAATTTAATCTAGCACATCGTCCTATGTAAATAAATGGTTAATTAAGCAATGTTCTTAATAAATGGTGGTCGATGTTGGCCCATAAATTGTTATAACAAATTGTTGATAATGTTGACCAATAAGTTCCAAATAAATTGTTGTAACAAATTGTTGACGATATTGACAAATGAGTTTCCCAATAAATTGTTATAAGCAAATTGTTGACGGCGTTCTTGTTGGCTAAATCATTGACATTTGGTCGTAATAAAAAAAATATCATTTTACATAACAAATTCGGCATTGACTTGTTGATACTAGACGTTTGGCCTTTTATTTATATATAGTGGTTTTCTTCTTATTGGCTATCATTAAAATATCTACAATTGGTAAAAAAATTTTTTTCCAGAACTTATACACTTTTTACCAGAACTTATCACATTAATTGATCACAAAACAAACAAATAATATTTTTTAAACAAAAAAAAATTTCTATGTATAATTTTACTAATTTAACTAAAAAGTTTCATTTTATTATAATTTAACTAACAAAATTTTTCAAATTTTAAACCCAAATTTCATGAATCAACAACATCACAAAATGAAAAAGCAATCGAAAAAAGATTTATCATTGCAAGCAGGATTATAACAAAAAAAAAATATGGGAAAAAAACGATAAGTTGTATTGAACGTGTTGATTCATATATATTAAAGTTGTTTAGTCAAATTAATTTTTATGGGGAAAACAGCATTGCGAAAATTATTACTAAAGATGAAAATATGAATATAAAATAACTGATTAGATTTTGGACGATATTAGGATAAGTGGTGGGGGGGCCTCCCCATGATTGATTTTAAATAAACTTGGTATATATGCTTAGAATATCTTTTGTAACAGTTCAGCATTCCCGGTTTGTTTTTAATTTTTCTATTCGTACAACAGAATTTATGTCTGTTGGGATAATACACTGCCGTGCTATGCACAGAAGTGGTAACTTGCATTTTTGACATTTCGAGATATTAATTATTTTTAAGTTTCAATTTTCACAGTCAACTCAAAACTATATTTATAGTCCAAAAAAATTTCAAATTTGGTTTGAATCAAAGATATAGAAGATTATATTATCTGTTAATGTTAATAAAATATTAATTATTAGATAATTTAATAGTAAATTTGATACTTTTAAAGAAGATACGGCATATTTAATAGAGTAATTTTTGAATGAAAAAATTAATTAAATGGTTTAATTATATGATAAAAATGTTATTATATCATCTGAGATTCATAACTCATTTTTGACCAAAAAGCAAGTTACCACCTTTGTGCTCAGCACTGCAAAGCAGCTTTTAATAATGTTTAATAAAATATTAATTATTAGATAATTTAATAGTAAATTTGATACTTTTAAAGAAGATACGGCATATTTAATAGAGTAATTTTTGAATGAAAAAATTAATTAAATGGTTTAATTATATGATAAAAATGTTATTATATCATCTGAGATTCATAACTCATTTTTGACCAAAAAGCAAGTTACCACCTTTGTGCTCAGCACTGCAAAGCAGCTTTTAATAATGTTTTTATAATTAGAACTACGTGAGATCTATAATTTTGGTTATAAATGAATTGAAGTATTTGTGGATGTTAGCTTACTATATATCCAGAATATTTTGTTTTCCGAGCTGTGGTGAAGTAAGTCTATGCATCAGCGGAAAAAGCATATATTTTTAATGTGGGGATAGTATTTCATAAAGAATTTTTTATATAAAATTTTATTGAAATAATTTTGAACGTAATTTTATTTCGCCTTTAGCATGATTAATTCTTTCTATTTACCTTTTACATATTTTATACCCTCTCTCTCTCTGGCGTTTAAATTCCATGGAAGGATTTTGCCGTCTATGCAATCAGTTTTCAATCGTTTCGTTCCATGACCAGCTTTGACATCCTATACCACGAAGGTCTTGGATGATGTCATTACGCCAGCGACGTTTAGGTCTATACCCACTATTATTATTTTATACCCGCTAATATTAATAAACGTAATTTTGTAGCCTGTTATCTTGATCTGGACAAGAGAGGTTCGACCGTGCACCAGATTCGCAAGTTTAAAAAGATTTTATATAAAAAAGCACAAACAAATTTAGGAACATTTTAAATAATTAACGTTTGTTGAAGAAGATCGTGACTACCTATAAATTTACCAATATTGATGCTTTCTCTTATACAGCAGAAGACATAAAATCCCAGCCAGTCAATTGCGATCCGCAAAAGACACATTGGGTTGATGTCTATCTAGTTGGGGATGGTTTTCCTAGCGTGTAGTGTTAGGATTGACAACACTTTTTCAGACAAAACAAAAATTGAACATTAATCAAACAATTTTTTATTTAAATATTATTATCATGACAATACTTTTATTCATTAAATTAAATTTCCGTTAAACAACTTAACATCGTTAATAAAAAAACTCATCGGGTAGAAAGACATAAATTTGAAATGAGCATAGAAAATATAAATAACATAAATAAATTACATTAGATTTCTTTAACGTCAACATGATGATTATTATGTCACAGGAAAACAGTCTTTGTATATAAATAAATAAAAAATTGATAAATTTTCCATTTATCTTTTTCGCATTTTCAAATATATATATGATATGAATATCAAAAGCACGTAGGGAAAAATTATTTCAGGAAAATAAAAAAAGCGTTCGTTTCTATTGATTTTGATAAAAAAATTGAAAAGAATTCGTTGATTCGATGATAAGAGTTATTTTTTTTTCTTTGATGATGATGATGATTGATTGATTGACTGATTTTAATTTATTGAGCTTGCAGTTTATTTTTTAATGTGAAAAGTTTAAATATAAATATATTTTATGAATTAAGTTCTGTTTTTGATATCGACTTTTAAATAAAGCGAGAGATTAATATTAAATTATCTGATGGATCGTTAATTTATAGTCTTTGATTGTTTATTGATGTATGTAAATATTTTTGATATAAAGAGAAAACAACATCAATTATCAAATAATTCTAAAATCTAAAAAATTGTAACAAACATCGTAACTCTCAACGAACGAAAACATTTCAAAAACTCTAATAAAAAATTCTGTGAACCACTTTGTACAGTGTGAAGGACTTGAAGAAGTTCTATTTTATTTTTATTTCAATTCAGTTTGTACTCTTAAAACTTAAGTTTTTCTGGTTGGAAAATGAAAAGAATTTTTAATTTACTTTTTCTAGAAAAACAACAACAACTGTATATAGAAAAAATATTTACATAGAACAAGTTAAATGCTGTAAGCCAACATAATGCTGTAAGCCAACGTAATGCATATATCATTCAATTAGCACAAATTGTTGGGTAAGGTAGAGAAGAAGCTAATATTCTTAATTCTTATAGTAAAGTTTACATGCTTCAATCAAGAATAAAGAGCGTTTATTGCGTTTTATTTTTTGTTTTATTTCCATGAAGATTATTCATAACGTCGCTTCTGAATCTATTGAGTAATTAATTTTAAGGTTTTATTATGCAAAGATATACAAAACAAATTAGAGGAAATGAAACCAGAGAAGCCAAGGTAGCATGTCTTTGGTTTGTAGGCAAAGTTCAATATAAAGTTTTTAGAAGCACGATACACTACAACTACAAAAGTTATTTTCAGACAAATTAAAATTTGTCATTTGAAATCTCAATTAAAATTGGAAATTGTATCAGTTCCAGCCGGCCTGAAAATGTCGGATAAAGAGTTGATAATACGTCTTTGTTTAATATCAACCAGTACGCCGTATTTATCGAGAAAAGTCAGCTCCACAGCTCCAATTATCGGAACAGCAACATTGACAATTATAAAATTGTGGACGAATAAACGTCGAAGTCCTAAAGTTAATACCAATGACTTATTTCCGTAGGTTGACGCAATCGTAGAGTTCGCTGCAGCTAAGGTAAGGTGAGATGTCATAGTTAGTTGTTGGGCGGAAGTAGCTGGAAGTACTGACACAGCTCCAGTGTCGATGAGAAAATAAAGTTGATTAATGGAGTCATGAACCATTAATCGATAGTGATTTCAGCTATCACCACATTCCGCTAAGTTCGGTTTTATCGAAAATAAGTGGAGAAATTATATACTAATTATGGTATAAACTAAACCCATTTTGTAAATTTTATTTATTTAGCGTATGGTTTTTGTTATGACACATTAAAATATAAAAATAAAACTTAAAATAGGAAGATTTTTCTGTGAAATCTACCTAAAACAAAACGTGAATATACATTAAATGAGCTTACAATCAATTTGATTGCGCGTCTTTTAGTAAAAAAGTAAAAAGTAAAATATTTTAGCATTGGGCAGAACATTAGATGTTTACATCGAGTTAGTCTATCCATACTACTACATCGACAGTTGCCAAATGGATATCTGAGATGTCGCCATTGTATCGTCGAATTGAACATACAGTTGCAATGTGTTTTATGGTTTGTTATAGAGCGCCGCAGTCACATTAAGGGGACTCGGAAATTCCCCACTTGCAGAAAGAATCAGCCTTAGAATCGTAAAGATGATCTTGATCTGGGTTGGCGATAATATCACTGAACAGGAATGCTAGCTCAGGTGTCTGATTGTGGGCTCGAGTTTTGCCAAATATAAATTCTGAAGTAGCAAGCCACAATTCAGGTTGGTGATGTCAGAAAGGTGTAGGTGTGAAACCCACGGCACCAATGTCGGAGTCGCATTGTATCAGAGGAAGTGTAACATTGCTGCCACAAGGAGTTTGATCATCGGTTGGATTAGAATTATTTTTATTGGTAGCTGTTGCTACCGCGTTAGCCAACATGAGGTCTACCTCGTGTTGCGAATAAGTTTTGGGCGAGGATTCCTCTGGATCAGTAGGATCTGCGTTCAACATAATTATTATTATTTCAATTTAATTCAAACTTTGGTTGAAAAGTAATTAGCGTAATCGTTTAATCAACAAAAAAAATTAAATTATTTAAAAAAATATTAAATATATAAAATTTAAATTTAGTGGAAAATAATTGTGTTTATATTGAAATTTTTTACAAAAAATAAACTTTACACACTCTAAAATAGATTTTTTTTATGTAAGTGCACCTTACGTTCCTACGTTGCGTGATTTGATCACGTAGGGGTCACCAGTTTATGGCTGACGTCGTATAGCGTTGAGTAATGTAATGAAGAGTAGAATAATACCTCGTAGATATGTAATTTTTGATGAAATCAATTCCGTACTAAATGCTTTTTTTTAAATTCAATTTTGATAATTATATCCAACACTATATGAGTTTATCTGGAAGGTATGATGTGTTTTCCTTACACTTTCTGATTTGGATTGTTAACCAACAACTTATCTTGATTTATATATATATATATATATATATATATATATATATATATATATATATATATATATATATATATATATATATATATATATATATATATATATATATATATATATATATATATATATATATATATATATATATATATATATATAAACATATATATATATATATATATATATATATATATATATATATATATATATATATATACATATATATATGCATATGATTTTACAGGATCCCAGCTTCCATTACAATATTTTTCCTTAGCTGATCATAATAATTAAATTAAACTGATCATAGCTGATCATAATAATTAAATTTAGTTATCCTTAAACACCCAAACGTAGCGCCAATAAGATAGGCGATTGTTGTACGCCTATAAAATTATCACTTGATGCGCCAATAAGCCAAGCGCTTACTTATTCAAACAGCTCACCTATCTTCAGCTTGCCTTGCTAATAGTCCCAATACCTTCAGCCTTTTTTAGCTAGCTCTCATCTCAACACTTCAGCTGCATAACATTCATAAAGATTGAAAATACATTTTTTTAAAACTTTATTTCAGTGTTTGATAAGTTATAAACCATAAATAAGTCAATACAAATTTCAATCCATTCAGAAATATCAAGATAAAGACCATAAATTATATCAATTGCGTTGAATTGTTAAAAAAACTAAAATTCAGTGCCCTACATAAACAAGTGCGCCACATTATCTATTAATATACTGCTAACTAAGTTCTTGGCCTTATAATTTTTATTTTTAAAAAAATTGTATAATTGTTTAACTTTTCAAATTGTTTATCACACATATCAACAAATTATTAAAGAATCCTTAGAATTGCAAACAGGTAATAAAATCCTCTGTTTAATATTAGGATTGCTACTTTTTCCAGTTTATAACCTGATAAAGTTTTTCATTAAAACAACAACAAAGAAAAACTTTAACAGAATCCTATAAAAATTCTGAGAAAAATTACGATTACTATAATATAGCAACAACAATAAAATTTTAATATAAATAAAAAAAAAAGTAAATTCTTGTAAATTGAAATGCAATTCAATTTTCATATATACAACGGAAAATTGAATAAAGAAAAAAATTTGTTATTCAAAGGAAAATAGAAAAAGCGAGAAAAATTAATTCTTTTGTGAACGATAAAATATTTATCTTATTAAAATGCTACAATTTTATTTTTTGGCGAGGGTGAGATACGGTTTGTTTTACTTTTATTGCTCTGAATATATAATTCGGGTTGAGAAAATCAAATAAATTTAGAAAAATTTTCTTTTAACGGAATTGTGAAAGAAAACGGGAAAGTTGTTGCTATATACGTTTCAATTGGTATAAAAAACATTAATAATTTAAAAAATTTCAGGTGGCTTGGGCTGAAAAAAAAACTCAAACTTTTTCATCTTGTTTATTTACACCAAAAAAAACATTAGCTTAAAAAACTATGTCTAACAGTTGAGTTGGTTTAGATTACTTCAACTTAATTGATTCAGTACATACAAAACAAATGTATTAAAATTTAATTGTTTTAATTGTAAAAGCTGGCTTTTTATGTCAAACTTCACCCCCTTTTGTATTGAAAAGAAATAATCCGGAAGAAAAAATAAATAGAAATAAAATTTCTTCACAGATCACACCTCTAATACGATTTTATTTTAAACATAAAATTTTTATTTTTATTTTCACGGAATTGATACTCTTACAGCACAAAACAATTTAAATTTAATATAAAATTGATTCTGTGGGAATTCTTCTTTGTTTTGTGTTGGTTCACTTCAGAAGAATTTTTATTTTCATAATTTACAGAAGCAAAAGATTTTGTTCTTTTTTATTTATTTAAATTATTACATACTTTTTTTAGAAAGCTTAAGCTGTTGTTAAATCCTAGAAACAAATAGGTAATAACTCACAAACCTGTTTTTTCTATATAAAATTTATTTCCATATATTTGTTTTCCCTTTTCTCATGTTTTTCTAAGAAAAAGTTTTTCTTAAACAAATAAGATTTTCTTCCGTTGTTATACGAGCATGTATATTTTCTACGGTTATAATTTTTGCAATTCATTTGCTGAACATCACAAAAACTTTGTTTCCTTAGGAAGAGAAAATTAGTACACATTTGTATTTGACTTTCATATCGGAAAATTACATTTCAATTTTCTAGGTTGGCATTTTATAATTATAACTTAATGATAGTGGAGAGCGATAACTTATTTGCTAAGTGTATGCAGTTTGTGCTTAAAGAACCTTTTGCATAAAACATAACATTTAAAAAAAATCAAAAATCAGCAAGTTAGAAAGTTGAAAAATTCGAATATAGGAAAATTTTAATTGAGAATTGCAAAAAATAACAATTGGGAATATCGTAAGACTTCAACCGCGTTGTATCAATAGTATAAAAAGAACCTCATTCCATATCTTTTCTTCCATGCAAAAAATATTGCGACGTTGAGGCTAACATTACAACAGTTCTGGAAACAAGAACGTCTGGATATATAGTGAGTTAATATTCATCAAATACTTCAATGGCTAACCGATGTTATAGATTTCGAGTATTTCTAATTATAAAAATATTAAAAAAAGTATCCCAACAGACATAAATTCTATTATACGAAATTCTATAGATGGAAAATCGATTCAACACGCTGATAAAATAAGAAATTTGAACCCGATCTTTACCGATTTGTTTGAAACTTCGGTAATCGTTAGAATATCAAAACAAATTGATCCGTGTTTTTATTTTTTATTTCTTCACTAGTTTTGACACAGAGTGGCTCGAAATTTCTTAAGGAATTTAGTGACAATTAAAGTACATTTTTGTTTTCTTTCATTTTTTAATATTTTCATTTATTATTTACTCACAACATACTAAAATTACAGACATGCGTTATTTTTCGTTTTTGAGAAATAGGCATTTGAGTATATGATATGATATGTTTTGAAAAAAATACTTCGCTTTTGAAAAAAACAGTATTGAATGCATGAGCCAAAAGTAAAATTCGAACCTCCACTTTTTTGGCATTTCGCGACGGTTTAGGACCTACTAATTCTAAAAAAGGAAAAAAAAATTGTATGTCTGTCACTACCTACGAAATCTAGAAAACCGCTGGAGGGATTTCAAAAATTTTTTTTTCTAAAAATAGGTACATACTCAATGGGCAGGTCTGAAAGAATGATATGTTTGATAACTGTACCGGAAGTGTGTCAAAAAATCATTAGGTGTGTCAAAAATAGCAAATTTTCATATTTTTGGCTTAAAAAACGTTTATCTTCAGTGATAATGAGTAGTAAATTAGAGAAATCCGGATGATTGACATCCGTATGTAAGACCAAGACCTTGATTATTGTTTTAGAAGTATGTCAAAAAATCGTAAAGTGTGTCAAAAAAATGATTTTCATATATTTTAATTCCTCAATTTTTTTGAGAAACATATTATCTTCGGTTTTCGACTCTCTCTCTCTCTGGCGTTTACATCCCATGGAGGGATTTTGCCGTCTGTGCAATCAGCTTCCAATTATCTCGTTCCATGACCAGTTGACCCCAGTTTCGACATCCTATATCACGAAGGTCTTGGATGATGTCATCACGCCAGCGTTGTCTAGGTCTTCCTCTTCGACGAACACCAGCTGGTTATTGTTGGGACGTTTTTTTTTTATCATTCTATCAATTGGAGCCCTTTCTACATGACCAAACCATCTAATCCGGTTGGATTTAATGAATCCGATTACATCACAGCCTCCAAGAAGCTGTCTGATTTCGTGATTCATTCGGATTCTATACTGATTTTCAGCAACTTTACATGGACCATAAATTGTTCGTATAACCTTCCTCTCGAAAGTTGATAAAATTCTACAATCGGAGGAAGTCAGTGTCCAGCTTTCACTTCCAAATGTAAGCACAGGTCGAATTAATGCTTTGTAAAGTGTGAGTTTACACGACCGCGAAAGATATTTTGATCGCAGAAGTTTTGAGTATGCGTAGAAAACTCTGTATGCGGCAGAGACACGGGCTTTGATATCTGCCTGCATGTCATTTGACGATGTTATTACAGACCCGAGGTATTTGAAGTTTTCCACGCGTTCCACTTCATAGAAGCCAGTATCCAGATTTCCGGGAGGTATGTTCTTAGATGTTGTTAACACTTTGGCTTTGCCGGTGTTGATGCATAATCCAAGTCGTTTGGCATTTCTTTCAAGCTGAGAGAGACTATCCTTAATATCGCTTGTTCTACGTCCGAGAAGCACAATATCATATGCGTAGCCAAGAACTTGACTAGATTTGTTATATATGCAGTTTTGTGTCTCAATTCGGCTTTTTCTTATCGCGTACTCAAGCGCCAAATTAAACTTTAAGGTTTTCGACTAGAAATATATAAAAAAACATAACTGTCATTATTTGGATGATATAAAATATAATTGAACATTAAATATGACACATGAAGTGTTAAAAAATCGTTAAGTGTGTCAAAACAAGAAAATTTACTTTGCTTTTGTTTAAGAAATGGTCATTTTAAGAGAAAACGAGTAGTAACATGGAATGTGGAGAAATCTTGATGTTAGATTATTGCATTATAAGTTTGTCAAAAAATAATTGTCAAGTGTGTCAAAAAAAAGAATTTCATTTATATTTGAATATTTACTCAATTTTTTGGAAAATACAAAATTCATTATTTGTATGACATGAAATTTTATTATTATTATAGAGAATTGTGGCATTATAAGTTTGTAACATAAATAATGTCAAGTGTGTCAAAAGAATAATTTTCATTTATTTTTTTAGAAAAAAACAAAATTAGCTATTTTTATGAAATGAAATGTAATGAACATGAAATTATTATTATTGAGAATTTTATTGCATTATAAGTTTGTCAAAAAAATATTGTCAAGTTTGTCAAAAAATTGATTTCAGCCCCTCCATATTTATTAGTTGGATTTTTTTTGTACTTTGTAGCATTTACTAAGAACTAATTACCGATTTTATTAAAATTTTTTTTGTTCGGAAGGTAGTAAATAAGACTTAATTAAAAAAAATTACACTGAAAAATTTTTTGCTTATTTTACATGAAATTTTTCAGATTTTTTTTTGAAAAATAAAACTGAATTTTTTAAACATTTTAATAATATTTTAATATTGTTAGTAAATTAAAATATAATGATTGTTTGATCTCCAAGTTTTAAATTAGATTTAGAATAATTTATTTTAAATAAATTTAATATTTTCGCATAACAACTTAATTTATAATATATGTTACGCGTTTCGAACATAAATGTTCATTTTAAAACGTTCGTAAACGTACTTTTTGTGTTGAGTCTATAGTTTGGCGGCCGACCGTAGGAGGCCGACAATTATAGACGAAACACAAAAAGTAACTTTAGCTCCGAATTCAATACACTATTTTTTCGGCAAACGTTTGACAAATTTGTTTAAAAATATGAAATTAATGCATCAAATTTTTTATAAATACGTTTTAGGTAATAAATTTTCTGAAATTAATTTTAATTGATTTTAATTCATTAAAATGAACTGAAATGCATGCTGTTTTGAACAAATTATTAATATCATGTTATTTTCCTTTACTGCCGCAGTAAAAATATGAAAACTACTTTACAGCCACCGTAAAAATATGAAAATTACTTTACAGCCGCCTTAAAAATATGAAAGTTACTTTACAGCCGCTGGCAGATAAAATAAAAATGGCGTTATTTTTGCAGCCGCCGGCTATAAAGTAAGACTTTAGCTACTCCCCAGCGACAGTAAAGTTAAACTTTACAGCCGTTTGCCGAAAAACATTATTTCATCCAACAAAATTTGTTGTTTGATAAAAAACATACTAAAAAAAAATTTTTAATTGAAATAACTTGAATAGAATTTCATTTTATAAACAAATTTTAGAATAATATTAATATTTTCTTCGGAGTGACGTGAAGATACATAATAAAGTAATTGTTGAACTTTGAAACTAAAACTTCGAATTAAATTTTAAAACTTTTCATTTTTTATTTTTTGGACTACCGGTTTCAATCTTCTAAAGATCATCTACAGGTACTATACAGCAATCGCACCATTAATAAACACTATACAGCCTTATCTATAAAATGTTGTCTTAGAACCTACTGGTGGATATGAACATAATTTAAGAGAATTTTTAAAAATAAATAAATTGCCTTTTGCTACAGTACACCCTAATAAAGTGCGTAGTTATGCTAAAGCTAAAGGATGGATTACTAAAAATGATAATATCGATAGTTTTAATTCTAATTTTAGAAGCTTACTATTTAAATTTTATGAATGAAATATGTTTTTTACAGAAATTTTAATTGATTTATTCTAAAACAGAATTGTATAAAAGATTTCAACTAAAAGAAAGTTTGTCATTCAAAATTAAATTTGGTTGTGTTTTGAATCCTTTGTAAATTTCAAATTCTTCTAGAGAATTCATTAAAAAACCTTGATTACATAAATGTAAAGCCTTCAGATTTTGTTCTAAACTTGTATAGTTATGATTGTTATCGACTAAATGGTTTGCAAAAATAGATTTTGAGTATTGTTTGGTTTTCTTCATTGGAAGATGTTCTTTGAATCTATCTTTGAAGCATCTTCCGGTTTTCCCGATGTAAAATTATCATATATAATATCACGAGTCGTCAAATAATAGTCGATTATTTTTCATAATCATTATTACGAATGTCATTTGAGGTTTATTTTTAACCTCAAATGGCATGAGTGGTAATGTTGAAAAATAATCGACCAATAACTTGATGACGAGTTGTATTTAGCAGACAATTTAACGAACAGAAATAGTAACATTATTTCATACAACATAATCCTTTGTTGTCAAACAAAATTAAATATTATTTCATCTTAGTAGGCGCATAAATGTTATAAATTTGGAATTTATTTTTGACAAATAAACAAACATGCAATCATTTATGAATGAAAACGGACATTTTTACTATTTGCAAATTGCATTTCCACATAATTTTGTATGTGCATTTTTGTTTTAAATTAATATATTAAGTAGGCGGAAAATATTCGAAAATATTCGCTGTTCCTTCCTACCAGAAAAAAATAATCGAAACAAATCGTTTTGATTTGCTAAAAAATAGTAAAGGAAGCGTTTTGATTGGACCTTATTGAAACTTTATTTAATGAGCTGAATTGTCATATATAATATCACGAGTCGTCAAATAATAGTCGATTATTTTTCATAATCATTATTACGAATGTCATTTGAGGTCCCGAGTGCGCGTGGCGCACGAGGGAAATTTTTAACCTCAAATGGCATGAGTGGTAATGTTGAAAAATAATCGACTAATAATTTGGTCACGAGTTATATTTAGCAGACAATTTAACGAACAGAAATAGTAACATTATTTCATACAACATAATCATACATAGTAAAATATTATTTCATCTTAGTAGGCGCATAAATGTTATAAATTTGTAATTTATTTTTGACAAATAAACAAACATGCAATCATTTATGAATGAAAACGGACATTTTTACTATTTGCAAATTGCATTTTCACATAATTTTGTATGTGAATTTTTGTTTTAAATTAATATATTAAGTAGGCGGAAAATATTCGAAAATATTCGCTGTTCCTTCCTACCAGAAAAAAATAATCGAAACAAATCGTTTTGATTTGCTAAAAAATAGTGAATGAAGCGTTTTTATTGGACCTTATTGAAACTTTATTTAGAGAGTTGAATTGTCACAAGAATCACATTCTATTTTATAAATTCCCGAACAAGATTTTAATTTAACATTTAATTTTGGTTTTAACAATTTATATAAATTATCGTTTGTGCGAAAGGATATTTTATATTTATATTTTTAAATTGGTTCCGTAAAATATTAGGTAAGATATTTGTGTATTCCATTGATATATTTATATATTTTACATTATTTTCATTTTTAATATTTTTATTGTTTAATTTGTTTAATTTCTTAGAAAGCAGCCTATCAATAAATTGAGAATCATATCCATTATCTAAAGCAATAAATTTTATAGTGTTTAATTCATCTTGAAAATTTTGAATATTCATTGGAATAATTATCAGGCGATGAATCATCATCATAAGTGTTCTGCTTGTGCAGGTGCCTGGTGTATTCGCCAAATGTCTCTCTCCTGAGCCGTCTCTTTCATCATTCTGTACCCTCCGTAACCCGATTTTATACTGTCCATCATTTTTCTCTTCTTCCCCTTTTTATTTGTCCCTCCACAGATCCTTCCAAAACATCTCTTAACAATTCCTTTTTCTTTCCTCTATTGTCTTTACTAGACAACGTTCCTCTCCCACTCTTCTTAGAACTTCCTCATTTTTCACCTTGTCTATCCATATGATCTTAAGAACTCGTTTCCAAATCCACATTTCAAAACTCTAGCTTACTAATTTCCTTTTTTGATAAGGCACTAAGTTTCATATCTGTACAAGAGAACGCTCCACACAAAGCACTTTATCATTCTTTTCTTCAATACTATGTCTATTTTACAGTTTAACAGTATCCTCTTCGCTCTGAAATGAATTGCTCAAGAACGCCTATACCGATTTCATCAAACTTTTTTTTGTTTGATAGATGATTAGTTAGTCATTTGAAAAAAAATTAACTAATTGTTTTTATAATTAATTTTTAAATAAAAATATTAAAAAAACTTTTTTAAATATGGCGCTAGGGTCGAAAAATCGTTGTTGAAATCGGTATAGCCGTTCTTGAGCAATTTAATTTTAAAAATGTAACTTTGAAATTAAATTGCTCATTGATTGGCAGAATTTTCATTTTTCGTGCATGTTGTGGTTCCACCTATGCTCAAACTATGCACTTTAAAACAATTTTAAAATAAGCCGTATTTTTTATTTTGTCCATACTACTTATATGCCAAGTTTCATCAAAATCAAAAATGGTCAAGTTTTCACAACTCTGTCTAACAGCCAAATTCTGTAACTGTGAAGCGGTGAAGTGATAAAAATTTCTTCATTTCTTTTCATTAAAAAACTTATCACTTCATCGCTTCACAATTACAGAATTTGGCTGTAACACGTTTTTCATCAACTCTTAATTAAATACAGATTAATTTTTCAAATTTAATTTCTAAAATATTATTATATATTTAATTTTATAAAAATTTACGTTTAAATTGTGTTAAAAGTTAAAATAAACATTTAATTTGATGCATTTCTGACGTTTGACAGTTCGGGGCTTGTTATTATATTTTTTAACACTCAAATCGTATATAGAATAGCAAAAATGATAGAATGATAAAAAATTAATGATAAAACCGAAATGAAGAAATTTTTTATCTCTTCATCACTTCACAGTTACACAATTTGGCAGCAAATTAGTTTTTTAGCGATAGTGAACAAAGTGGTAGGGGGTCCTCCGAGCACCTGTGTTTTTTGGAAGCTCAATAACATCTATATCTGATAATCGAATTGGATGAAACTTGGTACATAAACATTTAGTACGGTTCTGCATCCCAACTTCCGGTCAGTCCCTTCCGGAAAAAAATTTTTTTTATACTTTTTCTCGTACAACAGAATTTATGTTTGTTGGGATACTATGGCTTTCTTTGGTATTTTTATAATTAGAACTACGCGAAATCTACAATATTGGTTAGCTTTTAATTAAAGTATTTGATGAATTATATATCCAGAACACTATGTTTCCAGAGCTGTGGTGATGTCAGCCTATGCATCAGTATCGCAATGTTTAATTAATGATTTTTGCAGTTGACGCAACAATTACATCGATTTTTTGAATGATTTATGATTGTTACTGATTATGGCCGACTTTTGCTGATTATTGCTAATTATTATTGTATGATTATTGTTGATTATTATGGTATGACTATGGCTGATTGTTGCTGATTATCATTTTTTTTTTGAGTATCGTTCAACGATTTGTTATATTTTGGGATTACCATTTTACAATCACCGGTGTTAGTCTGGCGCAACCAACACCAATTAGTTTAGGTAGTTGACATGCATATGATGATAGGCTAAGAATAAGGAAGGTGGAGAGAAGTTGAATCTGCTAAAATCATGGGGTGAGTCACTTTCCTATATTGTATTACTATATATATGTTCAGGTATTTGTTTGTCCTTTGGTCTTACCTAATGTCTTACAAAAAATATCATTTAATAATGGGGTGTTCGTGACGGTTGCGGATTCTTCGTCGTTGAGAGTCACCAGAGTCTTATTTTTGCACTTTTCTTTTTGTTTCTGATCTGCATAATTTTCAAAATACGCGCACACTGTTTATTTGTGCTAAGGTGGCAGGTACACTTCCTTCCTATGATTTGGTTCTGTATAAAAATGAGCTGATTAGTTTTAGTGTAAATTAAACAAAAAGTTTAGTGTCTTCTAATTAACTGTTAGTTTTATTGATTTTGATTTTGCTATACATATAAGTAATATTAATTTAGTTATGCAATAACTTCCTTTAATATCATATCTAAGTTATGGCTCCAGTAGCCATGAATGAATATAGTGGATAATGGACAAAACTTTAACCACTTATAAAAAATTTAACTTTTTTTTTACATAAAAAATAAGCTTTATTCCACTACAATCATAATTTAACTCGCATTAATAAAACTTCATAAACAAAATAAGAATTATGTATTTATATTCCAACCCTCTTTGAATACTAACAGCACGAGCTGAATTTGTGTGTTTACCATAAAAATTTGTCATCAATAAATTTCAATTCAGTGAACTTTTGAAAAATAGAGCAATAAAGTACTTAAAGTAAGTATCTCACATAAAAACTCCATCTATGATTTATCTTAGAATTTTTGTGTATTGTTGATTGTTTTAAAGCAAGCGTTAAGAATGTTTTTTTTTTCAAAGTATAACAGTCGTTTGTTATATTTGTATATTAACATTCACAGAAATGTAAATTTGACTATTTTTCTTTACCTTTAGTTTCTTTTCCAAACTTACACATTCAAGATTTGTAATCTTCTCACATTTTCCTTTTATGAAAAACAAAAAAATCCTTTAACTGTTATGACTATTTCCTTACTTCATCTCAACATGTTTATGGTTTCTTACTTTACACAAACAACAATTTTCATTTAAATTAAACTTTCTCATTTCCCAAAAATTTTTGCTTAAAATTCAAAAGCTGTGTTAAGTTTTCTTTTTTACTTATTAAAAAGCAAAACCAAAAAAAACTAAAATTGTGAAAAGACAAAAAAAAATTTATTTTGCAGTATTTCGTGCATAAACAAACCATGACAAACCACTATCAGAAAAACAAAATACATAAATATGATGGAACAAAATATGAAACGAAAAGAAAACCAAATTAACATAAAATTTTATTTCGAACACAAAAACGAACAAATTTCCATTTTCGATTATTTTTTTTCCAAAATTTTAAAAAAGGCATGAAAATATATAAAAAATTTTTCGACAACGTTTCATAAAATGAAAAATAAATGATTTTTCAAAGAAAATGTAGTGGAATATAACTTGAGGAAAATATATGGGAAAAGTTGAATCAAATAAAAATATGTGAAAATGATGAAAATGTTTTTGAATTTTTAACGTTTGTTGGTTCATTTTCGTTTTTTTTTGTTGATGAAACGAACATAGCAGACATTTATCACTTCATGTTATGAAAGAAAAAATAAAAGGTCTCAAGTGTATGATGAGTTTAGTTTGATAAGTGTTTGTTTTGTAAGATTTTTTTATATGATGGGCAAGATAAATGCCTAAAGAAAACTATTTTGTTTATTTGTTCTTCAACGTATGTTTGCACTTGGTTGTCTGAGTAGTTTTTGTAAAAAAACACAATGAACACAGATTAGATTCACAACAGCATATAAATACTTTTAAAAAGTTAGGTTATACAACGACCTTTGCTTTGTGGTGTTGATATCAAACGCTTTATTAAGTTAAAATTTAAATTCAATAAGAATGTGTTTTATTCTATTAACTGTGTCTCTAACGTTTTTAAAATTGTGATTTTATTACTAAAGTTATTACATGCTATATAGTTTTTCCTCAATTTGATTTGAATTGCAATTTTGAATCTTATTTCGATAATTTAAGTTTAAATGAGTCTGTTCCAGCTTTCATTTTAATTTTTGGAGATTCGTTGAAACACTTGTCTTAATAACTCTGCAGAGGGTTCAAAGTAAAGTACCTATCACTAACTAACATTTATTTAGTATTACAATTTACAATACTAAAATTTGAATACATTTGAATTAGCTACAAATTTCATGAGCAATTTTACTTAAGTATCTTTTATAAAATTTGAATTTTTCAATTAAAAAGACGTTTTTTGTTTCTCGAGCTCACAAGCTCACACACTTCAATGTCACACTGATTAAAATTCATTAGTAAAACATCATCATCAGCTACTAATTCAAATTGAGTTTTCAGCTATTGTTATTTAGTATCAACCATGGGGATAACGATGACCTGAGATGTCTCATGCCCGGAAGGCGGACACACCATTCAAACAAATCAAAGCAGCTGGAATTAAGCAGTTAAATTAAGTTTAGATTTTGATGTCTTTTATACAAACACACAAACATGCGGTTTAAACTGAACAACTAGAGTTCCTATAAAGAAAACAAATTAACTTTAACATATTTTAATTTGTTTTCTTTTTAGTAACTTCAATTGTTTCGTTTGAACATAGTCCAGTCTAAATTGAATTTAGAGAAATTCGTTTGAAATTCATTTTTTACTGTGAAATTCGGTTTCTGTAAAATCGTTAGAGTTACTGTTAAATTTTATGCAATACGAACTTCGCAACATTGTCCAAATTCACATTTATGTGTTCGGGAATAGGGTCTCTAAAGTTCCTAAAAAAACACAAATTAACCATAACATATTTAAATTTGTATTTATTTCTCAGATTTTATTTATTGTAAACATTACTTTTTTTAAAATATACATAAGTCAAAACTTTGACAATTCACAATTTTACGGTTAAGGAATACGGTAGAATACAACACAATAGAACATATTTCGAAAAAATAATTTTTAGAGAAAATAGTTCCACTAAAGAAATATAAAAATACCTAAATCAATAAAAGAGAACATAACGTAAGCAAAGTAGACATCTTCTAGCTAGTATATATAAGAAATCGTGTTAGGGATAAGAATTAGTATAAAATTGTAAGCGATAGAATTAAGATAAAATTGTCAGTCGATAGTGAAGTGATAAAATATATTGGCGATAAAAGAGATTTTAAAAATTAACAGTGTTACAAGTTAAATAAGATAATTGCTAGAAATTATTATAAGTGTAATAGAGTTTAATAAGCAAAAGATTATTTACAAGAACAATTAAGGGGAATAGTAGAAAGAGAAATATTTTTATAATAAAATCTTGCACGAATAAAATTATAACGTTTAGAAAATCCATTGTGTTTTAATTTCCTGATCCTGACAAAATATTATAAGCTCGGCTAAGAAACGTTAGAATAACGTGCTGAACATGAAAATGAATGCGTTTTTAAATAATGACTACATGCATCATTCGATTTATTTTATGTTTTTACCTCCATCTGGTGTTAAAAACTAAAGGCTACGGAAAAGCAAATTATGAGCAAAAATCAAATATGCAAATCTCTTCTATTTTAGCGTTAACCAGAAACGGTAAGCTATCATTAATTTTTACAATAATATTATAAATATTAAATATAGGGTTTATAGTTGTTATTCTTCGTTGTTTATGTTAAACATGAACAACGTTATAAACTCATCAATCTTTAGTTGTGATAGTTCAACTATTTATTGTTTCAGATATTTCGGGACTTTTTTGGTCCCTTCATCAATTATACAATGAAATGTGTTATACAGTTTGGTTAGTTATTAAATTATAAAAACTCTATAGTATGTGCATAATTCACTGCATATTATAGATAAATATAGTTGTTTACCATTTAAGTTGCACAATTTTGATTACAATCACAAATGAATTAACTTATGTTAAAATGCATTAAAATGATTAAAATAATAAGTTAAAATTACACATTAAAAATTAAAATAAAAAATAAAAAATTGAAACATTGAAACACAAAATAACTGAAATTGTACAATTAGAACTTTTTTCTATATAATTCAATAAGGTGGTTTAATTATGATTGTTGAACTAATTTACTTGTTCAATAATTTTTGTTGATTCTATGTTATATTTCTATGTTGTTTGCATAACATAGCATAACATAGCATAAACAAAAATTATTCAACAAGTAAATTAGTTCAACAATCATAAATAAACCACCATATTGAATTATATAAAAAAAGTTCTAATTGTACAAGTTAAGTTATTTTTTGTACGAGTAAACCGTAAAATACACTTTTACGATTCAAAAATTGTTCGTAAAGCTGACCGTTTTTTCTAAATGAAATAACAATGCCTAAAGTTATTGTTATTACTATTATTTCGAAAAACTACTTGGATAAAATAATTTTCTAAAAAAATATTTTACTATTTTGTGTAAATATATGTATTTTTATTAATGCAAATAATACAGAATCTTACTCGTACAAAAAATCTTGTATGCAATTCGAGCAACAATTTCACTCTCAAGCGGAAAAGACATACTTTACACCCTTATTACATAAATAGCTATTGTGTTTCAATTTTTAATTTTTAATTTTTAATTTTTAATTTTTAATTTTTAATTTTTAATTTTTAATTTTTAATTTTTAATTTTTAATTTTTAATTTTTAATTTTTAATTTTTAATTTTTAATTTTTAATTTTTAATTTTTAATTTTTAATTTTTAATTTTTAATTTTTAATTTTTAATTTTTAATTTTTAATTTTTAATTTTTAATTTTTAATTTTTAATTTTTAATTTTTAATTTTTAATTTTTAATTTTTAATTTTTAATTTTTAATTTTTAATTTTTAATTTTTAATTTTTAATTTTTAATTTTTAATTTTTAATTTTTAATTTTTAATTTTTAATTTTTAATTTTTAATTTTTAATTTTTAATTTTTAATTTTTAATTTTTAATTTTTAATTTTTAATTTTTAATTTTTAATTTTTAATTTTTAATTTTTAATTTTTAATTTTTAATTTTTAATTTTTAATTTTTAATTTTTAATTTTTAATTTTTAATTTTTAATTTTTAATTTTTAATTTTTAATTTTTAATTTTTAATTTTTAATTTTTAATTTTTAATTTTTAATTTTTAATTTTTAATTTTTAATTTTTAATTTTTAATTTTTAATTTTTAATTTTTAATTTTTAATTTTTAATTTTTAATTTTTAATTTTTAATTTTTAATTTTTAATTTTTAATTTTTAATTTTTAATTTTTAATTTTTAATTTTTAATTTTGCATTTTTAATTTTTAATTTTTAATTTTTAATTTTTAATTTTTAATTTTTAATTTTTAATTTTTAATTTTTAATTTTTAATTTTTAATTTTTAATTTTTAATTTTTAATTTTTAATTTTTAATTTTTAATTTTTAATTTTTAATTTTTAATTTTTAATTTTTAATTTTTAATTTTTAATTTTTAATTTTTAATTTTTAATTTTTAATTTTTAATTTTTAATTTTTAATTTTTAATAATTTAATTTTTAGTTTTTAATTTTTATTTTTTAATTTTTAATTTTTAATTTTTAATTTTTAATTTTTAATTTTTAATTTTTTTTTTTTAATGTTTAGTTTTATTAATTTATTTTAATCATTTTAATACATTTTAATATGTTAATTTATTTGTGATTGTAATCAAAATCGTGCAACTTAAATGGTAAACAATTATATTTATCTATTATATGCACATACTATAGAGTTTTTATAGTTTAGTATAAATAGTAACTAACCAAACTGTATAATTAATTTCATTGTAGAACTGATGAAGGGATCAAAAAAGTCCCGAAATATCTAAAACAATAAATAGTTGAACTACCACAACTAATGATTGATGACTTTATAACGTTGACATCGATCAGGCCGAAATAAAAAAAACAAAATATAATTCGGCCAACGAACAATAATAATAGGGTTTAGTTTTTCATATTGAGTAAAACTTAATATTTCTTCTGTTTCTTACAATATTGAGAATTTTGGGATCTTCTTCTTAGAATGATTGCGTAATGTAGTGCTTGTGAAGAACTTGTTTTTGTCTCTTTTTGGATACATGGAAAATCTCTTGTTTTGCAATTCGTTAGGAAAGAAAAAACCAAAATACGCATAAAAAAATTAATGAATATTCTTTCTGATAATCACGTATACATCTATTGAAAAATAATTTATTATATTTTTGGTTACCAAGCTTTCAAATTGATAAAAATTTTAATTTTTGCTATCAAAAATGTTGTCAATATAATTTTGCTATCAAAGCTGGTTATTATATTAAACGGATATTAGAAAGGATATTAAAAGGAAAAATATCTAACATTGTAACGACCCACCAATTCTATTAAATAAACATTTACTTTTAAAGTTTAAACCAAACAGTCCTCACACTGTTCGTTCAATACGTTCGTTCAATACGTTCGTTCAATACGTTCGTTCAATAAACAACTAAATCGATTCATGAAACAATATCTTTACCGTATACAACGTTTTACTGTATTAGTAAGTTCCTCTTTTAGTATATTACGTCATATTATATTTTTGGCCATTACTTGCTCTTATTCCGTATATGGTCATTCTTTTACAAACCGAACACCTTTCTGACCGACACATTTTTGATTTGGCTGAAATTTTTTGCAGGTATTTTATATTGAAAAAAAGATATACGTGTTCGACGATTTTTGAGGTTCCGTTTTTTATACGGAACACTATTGGTGAGAGTAAAACGAGTTTTTCACATTATATCGATTATCTCGTAAACTATAAATGCTATGGACTTGAAATTTGAGGTGCGTATTTGAGGTGCTAATCTGCTCACATAAAATGACGGATACAAATAAAACTAAAGTGGTTTTCGTTTGGTTTACAGGGGTACGATGTGAGACCTTTGAGAAAATATATTTTTTTGTAGATTCAAGTAGGGTATCATATGAAAGAGCTTCATTTCAGTATTCCTTAAAAATTTATTTTGGAATTTTACATCTCACCATTTTTTGTATAATTTTGAATAATGACGTTTTTTTCGTGTTTTCTTACCTCAATTAGCTCCGAACCTAACTGATCGAAAATTTTCAAATGTATTTGGAATGATAGAAAAATTAGTACGTTTTTAATAAAAATATAAAAAAGTGTCATATTCTCATACTTAGATTTATTAAGGGGGTGGATGTGAGGAGGGGTAAAATCACTATTTAAAATGGGTTCAAGTGGGGTGTCATTTGAAAGAAGACTTTATTTAGAAAACATAGCAATTTTTTTTAGAATTTTGCGATGCACAGTTTTTGAGTTATTTTCAAAAAAGTGCAACTTGCAGACCGTTCCCCCCCCCCTACGTTTCGACACTGATTGACAGAAAAATTTGAAAAAATTCACAGAGTTAGGAAATTTTGTAAATTTTGTATGAAAATTATAGCGAGGTCTCAAATAATTATATTTCAGTGTGTTTAGAGGACCGGTGTAAAGAGGGTAAAAAAAAATTTTTTTTGACCCAAGCGAGTGGGGTGTTATTTGAAAGAGCACTTAATTTAAAAATTGTTGCAATTTTTTTTAGAATTTTGCGGTGCACAGTTTTTGAGTTATGGACAAAAATGTGCAAAATTCACACCGTTCTCCCCCCCTACGTTTCGACACTGATTGACAGAAAAATTTGAAAAAATTCGCAGAGCTAGGAAATTTAATAAATTTTGTATGAAAATTATAGCGAGGTCTCAAATAATTATATTTCTGTGTGTTTAGGGGACCGGGGTAAAGAGGGTAAAAAAAAATTTTTTTGACCCAAGCGAGTGGAGTGTCATTTGAAAGAACACCTAAATTAAAATTTGTTGCAATGTTTTTTAGAATTTTGCGGTGCACAGTTTTTGAGTTATTTTCAAAAAAGTGCAAAATTCAAACCGTTCCCCCCCCTACGTTTCGACACTGATTGACAGAAAAATTTGAAAAAATTCACAGAGTTAGGAAATTTAGTAAATTTTGTATGAAAATTGTAGAGAGATCTCAAATAATTATATTTCTGTGTGTTTAGGGGACCGGTGTAAAGAGGGTAAAAAAATAATTTTTTTGACCCAAGCGAGTGGGATGTCATTTGAAAGAACACCTAATTTAAAATTTGTTGCAATTTTTTTAGAATTTTGCGGTGCACAGTTTTTGAGTTATGGACAAAAAAGTGAAAAATTCAGACCGTTACCTCCCCCCCCTTACGTTTCGACACTGATTGACAGAAAAATTTTAAAAAATTCCCAGAGCTAGGAAATTTAGGAAATTTTGTATGAAAATTATAGAAAGGTCTCAAATAATTATATTTCTGTGTGTTTAAGGGACCGGTGTAAAGAGGGTAAAAAAATAAATATTTTGACCCAAGCGAGTGGGGTGTCATTCGAAAGAACACCTAATTTAAAATTTGTTGCAATTTTTTTTTAAATTTTGCGGTGCACAGTTTTTGAGTTATGGGCAAAAATGTGCAAAATTCAAACCGTTCCCCCCCTACGATTCGACACTGATTGACAGAAAAATATGAAAAAATTCACAGAGCTAGGAAATTTTGTAAATTTTGTATGAAAATTATAGAGAGGTTTCAAATAATTATATTTCTGTGCGTTTAGGAGACCGGGGCAAAGAGGGTAAAAGAAAATCTTTTTGGACCCAAGCGAGTGAGATGTCATTTAAAAGAGCACCTAATTTATAAATCATTGCATTTTTTTTTAGAATTTTGTGATGTAAAGTTTTTGAGTTATTATCAAAAAAGTTCAAATTTCAGATCGTTTCGCTCCCTACGTTTCGACGATGATTGACAGAAAAATTTGAAAAAATTCGCAGAGACAGGATAATTTGTAAATTTTGAATGAAAATCATAGCAAAGTCTCAAATAACTATATTTCTGTGTGTTTAGGGGATGGGTGTAAGGAGAGTAAAAAACCCAAGCCAATGGGGTGGCATATGAAGGAGCACTTAATTTAAGAAACATTACAATTTTTTTTAGAACTTAGCGGTGCACAGTTTTTGTGTTATTGAAAAAAAATATTTTTAGTATGTAGCCTCTTTACCCCCCCTAAATTTCAACACTTGATTGACCGAAAAAATAATCAAATTTAAACCATTTACAAGCTGGTGAATCTTTCTTGAGTTACCATAAACATCTATGGATGAGATTTAACCTAATGTAACATTTTTTGAGTTATTTTTGATCAATGTGGATTTGATTGTAATTTACTATTGACATTTACGACTAAACATTAATTATTTTGTTATGCGTCTATGGTTTGGAAATATAAGGACATTACAACACAACTTTTTGTCAATAGTTTTTGATATTGTGTTCTTTTACATTCACGGAACCCTTGACGAGCGAATTTTATTCGCACTTGTCTGACTTTTTTTTTGTAAATAGGGAGGGCGGTTCTAAATTTCGAGACTTTCGTGATTTTAGGCTTGAAGACTTATTTTCAAAAATTCTTAACTTCGATTCTATTAAAGATAGAACCATATATATATATATATATATATATATATATATATATATATATATATATATATATATATATATATATATATATATATATATATATATATATATATATATATATATATATATATATATATATATATATATATATATATATATATATATATATATATATATATATATATATATATATATATATATATATATATATATATATATATATATATATATATATATATATATATATATATATATATATATATATATATATATATATATATATATATATATATATATATATATATATATATATATATATATATATATATATATGTGTGTGTGTATATATGTTTTTTTTGTGCTCTTCACCTGTGTTAATTTCATCAATTTACTCAATTTTATGGTTTAGTTGCACTTGAAAACTTAATTTAATCGATTAAATTCATATGGGTCAGCTTTTAGTTTTTCCAATTTATCTACTATAGTTTATATTGGTTGATTATCGAGTAATTGAAAAACCGGTATGTTGATGGTTGGTAATGCTTTGCTTAAAAAAACTTGAACCTCAATCCGAGCTCAAAATCCAGCTATTTACCAGTTACCACTAGGCAACTCAACATTAACTAGGCGTAGCAATTTTCTATCATATTGATTTATTATTGTTGTTCAACAATCACCTGTGGCACTGGCGCAACGGGTTTTAATATATTGATTTATTATTATTGTTCAACAATCGCCTGTGGTTTTGGTGCAACGAATTTTATTATATTACGTTATTGATATTGTTCAGCAACTGCCTGTAGCATGAATGGTTACTTGAAGCATGAAGAGTTGGATTAAATGCAAATAATTGAAGTGAGTGAAGCACTTTAATTATTAAATGTAATAATTTTATTTGATGTGGTGTGAGTGTGATGGTGTTGCTTCTTGCGACTTTTGGGGTCATCAAAGTTCCTATTTTTTGCTCATTTGATCCGTCTTCTTTTAAAAATTTTGCATTCATTTCAATTCAGCATTTGTGGGCTGAGGAAGGGTATAATTGAACTCACAGACAGCAGCTTGTCGGAAAGTTAAATCGCAAGGCACGCAATTCCTCCGATAATGCTGATAGTGATTTCGCTATCAGTAATGCACAGTGTTCTTCTTTACAGTTGATTCTTCAATTCTGGAATAAGCTTAAGCAGTACTTGTACTCGTGGTTTGATGCATTCAATCCACTGCGTTTGCAACAGAACTTAAGAAATTGGAATCAGGTAACCCGAACAAAATAAAGGGAGCCTTAAAGTCACTCGCTGTTTTGGGAGTCGATCTAAAATTCCATATAACACTAAACCTCACATCGTTTTTTTGTTTTGAGCTTTTATAATTCTAGATTACTTTATGTTGGTCCACATGTATTATTATTAGCTGCAATACGCGAAGAGTATTGGACTTTTAATGATCATCGCTTATGCAATAAAATATTTAGAAGATCCATCAAATGCTTTGGGCGAGCCTTTAACTAATACCACCCAATTGATGGGTGTTTACCACAGGAGCGAAGGAAATATTCCTAACGTTTAAGAGTTTGGGGATTCACTTGTGTGGACATTTTTGTGTGTTTCTCCTTCAAAGCACTTGAAATTAGTTACAGGATTTACAACAGCAGCATTTTCGGAACACTAAAGCAATTTACTTTCACAACACGATTATGCAAGAACATCGGCTCTCTCTATGCAACAAACTTTGTTGATATGAATACTAAATACAACAGGCATTATATAATCTTTTGAAACTGCAAATTACGAGCAACAAATTCAGCAGATGCACAAAATGAGTAAAATAAATGGCTTCAAATGGTGGCGATCTTCTTTAAGCTGCTGTCTTATCTTAAAATCTTTGACGTATCAGAGATTGATTACTCAACCAGGCTGTAAACTATATGTACGTTCCGCAACAACATAAATAAATTCGCTGTCTTGTCAATATAAAATGATCAACATAAATCACTTTTACACAGATTAACAATTCCTGATTTGCCTTTTACTCTTAGGTTTAATGCAAAACTTATAAGCTTCTGACATCAAAATATATTTTGCGGTCGGGTATACTCACACTTTGCAAAGCATTAATACGAGCTGTTTAACATTGATTCCCACTGATCAATGAAACCCTTGGCCATTCGAGTGGAAGGTAACGTAAATCTATGATCCATGCAAATTTGAAAAATATCAAAACTGAAAGGAATTTCTGAAGGCAGGAAATTAATAGGAACTTAGGGAGGACCTTAGTTCCTTTTAGACAGTGATTCACCTAAAACTGTTTTATTTTTGTTCAAGACATAAATATCTTGCAGCTCTTTGCCATGTATTCCATTTTGATGATTGATTTATTTTTCAACAACTAAAATATTCATAGTCTTCTTTAAATCCAAACAATCTTGTAATACAGAACAATAACCCATATTCTAAAAAACACCTAAGTGGAAGTGTTTGAGCAACATACTAAATCGACTATAGTCTTAGTTTTATATTGATTTTGATAAAGAATAATTTTTTTTGGAGATAGTTGGAAACGCCAAACTTAATCAAATATTTATCTTCGTCTTCTATAAGTTTAGAATCATTATCAAGACAAACAAATTTTCGTTTTACTTCTTGTTTCTAATAAATTAAATTTCAAAACTGTCAACAAACTTTCCACTTTCATAAAACTAAAATAAATCTACATATACTTTTCACCCCTATTTCTTGTCTTATATTATCGGTTTTAGGTTCTACTAGAAATCTTTGCTTTTTATTATTTATCTTTCTCTCTTAAATCAAATAAAGCTTATTTTATCTGTACATGAACCAGTTGGTATGTTTACCTTTATCTTGATAACCAAACAATTTTTAGGTAATAAATGACTAAACACAATAAAAGGGCTATTATTTTGAAAACGTACATTTTTTTGTTGATTTTTAAATTTTTGATTTTTAAAAAATCTGAAATTTTGATATATTGTTGGCATTGACAAAAGGAAAAAAGTAAATTCTGCTTTTATTTTTTGAGTACTCTGAATCGGAGTTATGCGCGGTTGAATTTTGAGGCTTTTTCACGTAGTTTTTGGTAATGGTGGCAATGTTTTGTGAATAGGTGCCACAAATTTCATCCGACTTACGTATATTTTTGCAAGTAAAAAGGAAAATAATTGAATAATTGAAATAAGTAAGTTTAAAATTAATAACTTTTCTCTTTTCCACTAGGCGGCGCGTAAAACCTTGGTTTACTTCAAAGCTCATATCTCAAAAAGTAGGTTTTTTTTTTTTTGTTTTTCACAAATTTTAAAGTAAACATATGCAGCTATGAAATTGAGAAATAAAAAGTCAGCAATTCAATATGGATTTTTTCTTACGATTTTTTAAAGTTTGGTATATGAAAAATTCGCATGTGTTTTTTTATTAAGTTAATAATCCTGTACTAAATGTGGATCTAATAAATTAAACATTTCATATTTTAACACCTGCAATAAATTTGAACCATTTTCTGTGCGGTTAAATGGTTAAAAACTTATTAAAAATTAATTTAAGTTAAGTGGTAAAATAAAGGAATTTAAATTATTAAAAGGGTGTGTAAAATATTTATTCATTTTAAAAAATGTCTATTCAGCCCCTTTTTACTAATTAAAATCTCATTAGAGGCTCATAATTTTAACATTTAAAATTTCTAATGACGCCCACAAACGGTTTTTGACCAAATTATACTTGCATCTAATCAAAATATATTAAATTGTACCTACCTAATTTTACCTGATTCTACCTATGTCAAAACTATTTCAAGGGTATATATATATATATATTGATTGGATTGCCTTAAAATCAATTATATTCCAAAATATTTAGAAGACATAACGTTTAGAAAAGATAATAATAGAAATGCCTTTCAAATTGTGCTGTAACTTGTACGGTCTCAAAAATCATCAGCGGACATCAAAAAATGTGAAACTGGTCGCACCAGCTGTTATTCAAAAAGCTGCGACCCTAAATTTTACTTTGCGTGATGACCAGTTTATATGTGAAACATGTCGCACTTATATCTAAAAATAAGGTAAATTTAATTATTTTATTAAAATGAATAAAAATTCACATGCAACTAATATTTTCTATACAGCAGCTTTCATGTTCGGAAACTATCGATAGTGAAATTATTTCTATAAATCAGGATGTTGAAAATGTTCCAACGAACGAAAATATTCAAATACCTCCAGCATCTTTAGATCCATCACCAGTTTCGGTTGATACTATATCTCCACCAGTTCCTGAACTACTTAATGACATTTTAGAAGATATTAACAATGTTCTTGGAAGGTTAGCCGAATCTCCTATCAAACAAAATCATATTACAACAGGAAGTTATAAAAAAATTTCAAGTGTCACATCGGCAATAAGTCAAAGAATATTTCAAGTAGATTCAGTTAAAGTGTTATCACCAAACGAGGAATGTGAATATACATCATGGCTTATGAACCTTAAAAAAGAGTTTAAAGATGCCAGCTGTAAATCAAAACAAGTATTTTTGTTGACAACTCTACCACGTAAATTTTGGTCAAATCAACGTATCCAGGATGAATTTAATGCATCAAGACGACTGGTAGAATTCGCCATGGATCTGTTGGAAACAGTAGGTCCTTACAGTTGGCCTCAAAGCAAACAAGTGCACAGTTTGTCACAAAATATAGTAAAACAAATTCAAACATACTTCTTATCAGAGGAAATTAGTAGAACAATGCCTGGCCTTAAAGATGTTGTTACTATTACAGAAGGATCGACAAAAATTAAGAAATCAAAGCGGTTGGTGTTATGGACCCTCACCGACATCTACGAAATGTTCTTGGAAGAAAACAAAGAACTCAAGGATTCCACTGTTTTTTACCGGATAACACTACACCCGATAAAATAATTGCCAAAATGTTTTCTTTTTCTGATGATCATAAATATTTCAATTTAAAGGCAAAAAAAAAATATATAAATTAATTTTTTAATGTATTTATTTATAATATTGATTAAATTATAATGTTTATAGGAAACATATTTTTTTAACGTTTTTTTCTAATGTTAGTGTTGGTGATGTTGAAATTATAACAAAATCTTCGATCAATGGGATCTCCAATTCTTATTCTGAATAAAAACCTGTTTCTCAATCAGAAATACACAAAAAATGGTTCAAATTTATTGCAGGTGTTAAAATATGAAATGTTTAATTTGTTAGATCCACATTTAGTACAGGATTATTAACTTAATAAAAAAAAACATGTGAATTTTTCATATACCAAACTTTAAAAAATCGTAAGAAAAAATCCATATTGAATTGCTGACTTTTTATTTCTCAATTTCATAGCTGCATATGTTTACTTTAAAATTTGTGAAAAACAAAAAAAAAAAAGCCTACTTTTTGAGATATGAGCTTTGAAGTAAACCAAGGTTTTACGCGCCGCCTAGCGGAAAAGAGAAAAGTTATTAATTTTAAACTTACTTATTTCAATTATTCAATTATTTTCCTTTTTACTTGCAAAAATATACGTAAGTCGGAAGAAATTTGTGGCACCTATTCACAAAACATTGCCACCATTACCAAAAACTACGTGAAAAAGCCTCAAAATTCAACCGCGCATAACTCCGATTCAGAGTACACAAAAAATAAAAGCAGAATTTACTTTTTTCCTTTCGTCAATACCAACAAAATATCAAAATTTCAGATTTTTAAAAAATAGTTGTTTTTTTTTCGATGTACGTTTTCAAAATAATAGCCCAAAAGTAAAATTGAATAGGAAAAATAATAACGAAAACTCAAGGGATAGGAATAAAAAAAAAGAAAAACTCAAATCATTTTTCATCGAAAGTATTAAATATGAACAATAAATGTAAAATTTAAGAATATTTAAACCAAAAAAGATGCCAAGATAATATTTTAGGAGATAGGTTTCAAGTTATTAGATATGAAAAATTATATTTATTCGTATTGATAGAAGACAAAAATTAATAGATTATGCTGGATGAACAAATGAAATCTAATTTAAAACTTTTATAATTAAATTTTCTAAATCGATAGCTTTGCTTCAAAAAAGTATTACAAAAAAAAAATACAGAAACTAAAACTGCTTATCATTGATTTAATTCAAAACAAAATAAATCAAAAACTCATCATCATTCCCGTGCGAACGAAAACTAAAAAAAATTCACTGACAACATCTAAAATTTCCATCAAAACTTATGTAATATGTAATTTTTATTGAAAGTCATCCTGAAATTTTCTAAATTTTCTTAACAAAATCATTTTTATCTTCATGATCCAGATATTTAATGTAAAGTTTCATAAAAAAAGCTTCACTTCTGTTTCTCTATAACACAGCTGTTAAAGTAATAACGGTGAGTACTAGCTCCATCTGTCAGATGAAAAAATAAAAATAAAATTTGGTGATGGGATTTTTTGCTTAATTTTTTTTCTCATATCACAAAGCCAGAATGTGTAAAATGCCTGTCAGATATACAAGAGAGAATTTATCCTTAATTTCAATTTAGTTTTTGTTTGGTTTAGAATAGGAAGATTTTATTTTTTATGTTGTCTGTAACAGATGAGTTTATATGTCGTCGCTTTAATAATGAAACAACGTATGCTATTTATACGTTGTTTTTATATAATAGGTGCGCTGCATTCCCCATAAGGGCATCTTTGAATTGGCGTTTTTACATTTTCGAATTATTTTATGACTGGGGGTAAGAATTAATAAATTATAAATTAACGTCCATGCAAATGCATGCGCACATCAAACTTTAAACTCAAATATCTCGAAACTATACTTTTGCGTATACGTCATTTCATTATTAAAGCGACGATGTGCTTTTAGATGAAGGGATCAAACGGATAATGATGAAAATAAGATGAAACTGTTTTCAAATCATAATAGTGCTATCGGTTATTCTTTGTTGAAGATTATATTTTGTGTAAAATCGTTTTATTTAGCTAGAATCATATGTGTCTTTGGTAGAAAATAATTGCTGAATAAAAATTTTAACATTAGATAAAAACTTTTACATTTTAAGTAGAAGCGTAAAGTGAGCCTAAGCAAGTTTCATCCAATTTACAATACCAGGTGACGTTGACTTTTTTAATTAGCTCACACGCGAATAAATATGAAAGTAGTTCGTTCTGAACAGCACAGTAACAATAATAAAGGCGCTGAATGAATAAATAGAAAAACAAATCTTAGATCACTCCTAAATATAGTTCAGGCTTACCAACCAATTAAGTTATGTAAACAAGCAAAACTGACACCAACTCCTTAGCAAAACTGACATTTTACATAATAAAGAATGAAGAGATCATGTAAATGTAGCATTATTTTTGAGTAACAAATTTAGGGGTTTAACTATTTAAGAAAAGTTATGAAATCAACAATAATATCCAGCAAAACCTGAAAACGAACGGATTTTTTTTTGATTTTTCGAAGTGAGAGATATTATAATTGCATTAATTTTATCTTGATCCGGTTTTATTTCGGAGTTTGAAATGACATGTCCTAAATATAGAATTTGTTTAGAAAGTGGCATTTTGAGGACTAAGAAAATGGCATTTTGAAAACTGAGGTTTCAACTTGTATTTTGAAAGGCATTAAATACATCAAGTATACAGACTTGTACAGTACAGACTACGGTTATGATTATTTTGACTGCGTGACAACGTCATCGGGATACACGAAAAACTTGATATTATACTAGCTAATACTAAGCTCATCAAACGCTGAAAAGGTATAGCACCTTTCAAGCCAAAGAACATTCTATTAAAAGGACAATAACCATTTGCAGTGCTTAAAACTGTCTTCAATTTATCATTTTCGCATAAATTAATCTGATAATATCCATTTAAAATATCTAACGTAGAAAAGTATGTATTTCCAAGCTGATCTAATATTCCCCATATTTTGGGGATTGGAAATAATACATCGCTAATTGTGATTTCATTATGACATTTAAAGTCTACTACTATACGTAATTTTGCATCGTAAGTATGGGAGTTTTTCGGAATAACTAATAATGGCGAGCTTGAGCTGTTACGGATATATTCTTATATATCCGTAACAGCTCAAGCTTATCTTACATATCGGGAAATTTGCTTATCCACTTCAGGTTAGGGTAACCTATATGGTCTTATTAACAGGAGCAGAACTAGAAACTAAAGAGATTTTATTTGTAATAAAGTCAGTTGTTACGACAAATTTTAAGAGCCAATTGTTTTTGCAAGATGTGAGCATTTTTTCTGACCTCATTTCTGACCTGCGCAGATCTGGGCGCAACTAAATGTAAGTACTAAAGATGTTTGTCTATATCGTACAGGTGTGCTGTCTGACTTGTAGTAAGCTGCTAAATCAGGTATTATTACCTTAGTGTCAGACATGGTATGTGTGCTGTCTGAATTAGGATAACCTGATAAATATGGCATGATTCTAGAGTAAGACATGAAGCACAGTCTTGCTGTTAGTTTTGCGATGCGTTTGGAGAAACATC